>JAPQRP010000002.1:8652932-8664359 GCA_037367295.1 Apogon hyalosoma
ATGTGTGTATGAGAGGCGATATATGTGTGTATGAGAGGCGATATATGTGTGTATGAGAGGCGATATATGTGTGTATGTATGTGTGCACTTTCACATGTATGTGCATGCAATTTCAGGAGTGTACATGTGTGAGGTTTCTCAATTGTGTATGTGAGAAGTATTTATAGTATGTTTATAGTACGTGCGTATGTGTTCGTGGGCGTGTGTGTGTAGTTTCAGTAGTGTGTATGTGTGTGTGTGTGTGTGTGTGAGGGTAACTTGAATTTTGTCCCAGACGGCCCCTCATATAGGGTCTGTTTTGAGATTCTTGAAAGCGAGTGTCCAGCTGGACATGCGTCTGTTCACATGTGGTGTTAAAAAGCACCACCAGATGTGTCTTGACTGATCACTAACACTTGATATGCAAATAAAGAGCTCATCTATGGCCGAAAACATAGTGTGCATGTCAATTCCAAGTTCAACAGACTGACTTTTTTTAATTCACTGTGTGTTGCACGGACGTGGTGACGCAGTGAATCAGATGCCCTTTAAATATCAATATTTGTACTGGCTGTATTATACAATATATATTTACCATAAGTGATGAGTAATTCTAAAAGCACTCTCTATTGGGTTATTTTCCTCATGGAGAAAAAATGGTGGCAAAGGTGTAGCTCATGCAGAACGGTAGATATTAAGCACCCGTGCAACGTGATATCACAAATTGCGTACAGATAACACGACACTGGCAGATTTATTTGCTTGAATTAAGCAAAAAAAAATCTGCCAATGGAGCAAGTGAAAATTATCTTGGTAAGATTTCTTGAAATAAGACTGTCAAGATCTATTGTCTAAAAATCAGTTCTTTATATTTCACTGAAAAGTTACTCTTTAGGTGATTCTGCCTTATTTTAAGTGTGATGAGATATTTGGACTAGAAATGAGAAAGTGTGTGATTTTTTTTTTTTTTTTTTTTATTGTCTCAGTTTATGTATCTTTGGTTTGTCCAGGGGTGCTGCCAGGGATTTAAAGCCCTGAAAAAAAAAATCACTTTGGGTCCGACTACTTCAATGACACAAAACATGCACACGATAAAAATATAACACAGTGCAGGTATGGATCAATATACTGTTTACAATCCTATATTATAAAAGGGAAGTGGACTCTGTCTGTGTGTCTTGGGCATCACATAAAATCTGAAAAGAGCTGACTACTGCAGTTTGGCATATCTATGTATTTTTGGCCAAGAAATACACTAGTGAAAACGGTAAGGTGATAGGACCAATATTTTGGGGGATATATGAAATGTTGGAATACAATAGCATCCCAATGGCCAATCACATTGCTATGCCCAGAATTATAGAATCATCATTGAAGTGGGTTACCTAGCAACAGATAAACAATAGGGCCACATTGCCATGGTGTCAGATTTCATGTGCAAAAACAGACATGTCAGCTGAGAGGTTATTCAACTGAAAATGCCAGTGGAATTTACCAAGAAAGGAAAGGAATGAACTGGATCAGAGGATCTAGAACCCGTGGTTCCCCATGGGTCGAAGCGCTAGTGGAGTTTATGAGTCTGTACATGACTGTTGTGAAAGGTGTGAGCAGTCGTTTACATTTGAATTTTTTTTTTAAATAATAGCAGCATTATATTTTTTTTCATTAATATACAAATACAAATAAAATCTATACTTTGCGCCATAAAAAATGCACAATCCAAACATGTGGTGTAATTTCCAGAAAATGATTTGTTGCCTATTTTGTATATGTTGCTCAGATGAGTAACACAGTTAACAGCTGTATTTTTTTTTTCATTCCTGATGCGTGCGACGTCGGTGTTTGTACTAATCCCTTAATGTCGGACATTGAATCGAATCTCTTGTCCAGAGTCAGTCTGATGGTAACTGTAGGTGTGGTCAACAGCTGATATAAAGGCAGCGAAGAAAACAGCCAATGTTTTAGCAGCTCAAAATGCCACGACTTACGATCCAACGGAGAGAACGTGTCATTGGCCTGTTCCGCAGGTCTGAGCCGTGGTGAAGCCACTCACCGTCTGCGCTGTCGTCGCAGTCCAATCAGTGGTCTGAGTGATGGGATCCTCTGGACAGGATCATCAGACTTAGTTCCATGCGTCGTTGCTGCACTGCTTGAGGTGGACACAGCCCATATTGAATGAAGACACTTTCAGTTTCTGAGTACCTGTATTCAGTGACACAGTTGATCACCATTTGTCCACAGTTCATTCTCTAATGGCCAATGCTTCCCTCTGTAATATGAAGGAAACCCCAAACCGATTAATTTAATATATCTATAAATATACAGATTATTCTGACCCGTATGTTTTTAATGGCGTCAATTAGTCAGGTTTCAATTTCTGTTTTTTTCCATGTATTCATGTCTAATCCAGGACTCACCAGTCGACTACTTACTGCAAACAAACTGTTATTTCTGCTGCTTTAGTTACTGACTTCTAAAGCTAAGTCAGCTCAGCCTATAGGAGTTTTCTTTTTCAAGGTTTGGTGATATAATAAAAAGTTGTTAGTGGTGTTGTCCTTCAATTCTGCCTCAGTGTCACCTACACATGGCACAGACTGCCTGGATTTTATTATTTTTCTGAACAAAAACAAAACTAAACTAAAGCAAATATACACATTTATTAGTACTTAAGAAGCTAACATTCATTTACAGTGCTATGTTAATCATTTTTGTTACAAAAGCGACTAATGTTCTACTGCTTTCTAGGGCCCCTGAGGCTCATCATCACTTTTCTCCCCCTTGTGATGCCTCCTGGGTAAGGCTTATATCCTCATACTTGCATGTGAATCTGCATTATTTTCAACTTTTTTCAACTCCAGACTAAAACCAATGCTGGCTTTTTATTTTATTATTATTATTTTTTAACTACATTCGATGTCTTTAAAGCAGATGGCAATCAGTTTTTGGCGAACAGTCACTTTTTGCCTCAACACCTGTTGCACAACATGATTGCTGACAACTTTTTTCCCTGTGAAATGAGTCGGTTTGTGTTGCCAACTTCCACTTGTAGAAATGAACGGCTGCAGATGGATAGTTTAGGTTTTGTTTTGTTGAGAAAGTAGTGACTAGCCTCTTCTTTTTCCAGAGTTTGTGCGGGTATCAGCAAATCTAATTTAGGGTCAAAACACAGTAACGTCCCATCAGAGAGCGAACTTTAATTGATTGGCATTCCAACATTTATTTCAATATAAAGTAGCTCCTTGTTTTGGATGGTCCAATTAAGGCAAAAATTAATCTAAAAGTAAAAATGTGGGTCATTAACCGACACTCATCCGTCAAATTGTCTCTAAAATGTCCCGTCAGAGAGATTTCGAATACCGTGTTTTGACCCTTTAATGCTTTTTAATGCCACTTCGCACAAATTGAATGCCCATGTCCAACTGCAGATACAGTTTTAGGACAGTTTACCGTCCACTGAATAGTTCCTCCTCCAACCACTTCTGAAACTTGCAATTTCCCATTTTTTTGAGATTCGCTAATATTCCTTCCGCTCTTTCGCCACGGCATGAGCGCGCTCACTTCACGTTGCATTCCAAGCATCCGGTGTTGTGACTTTGCGTGTCGGCCATAAACAACAGTCGATTAAAGGGTTCCGCCTGTCAATCATCACACTATACTTCTGATCAAAATTATCAAATGTTTATATAATCAATATAAATAATGAATAACAATGTTTTTTTTTCATCAAGTGTTTTGTTTTGGGTTTTTTTAATGCCTCTGGACATCAAATTTAATGCTTTTTAATGCCATTTAAGCCCTTAATTTTCACAAAATCTATTTAATGACTTTTACTGCTTTTTAATGATCTGCAGAAACCCTGTTTACCCAAGACTGGATACACACAGTCTTATAGCCTCCACGATCCTATACTCAACCAAATAATATTTAAAGTCATTATCTGAGTCACATCAGGCTTTTATGACGGCTGACCCAGGTGGAGTGAAAACGCATATTCAGCACTCCGGGAACCAAGCCCACTGGAGCATATTAGCTAGAACATATGCAACAACCTTCAGGGAAAAACAGTAAATATTTAGTTGAAAAAAGATCTTGTTATTGGCTGAGTAAAACTCTGTAATTTCATTTGCATAGTCCCGTGGGAGAGCTACTACAGTATATGTGTTTTTTTAAACTCCTTTAAATAGCCACCCTTGATGAAAATCCACACCCCACATGGCCAGAAGGCGAGGCTGTCTGCCAGTGGAGACTTTAGTAATGACACATAACGAGCTTACGCAACAGATGATTTGTATCTATCCATCCATCCTTTCATCCATCTCTTTCTGTCTTTGGTGAAGAAACCCAGAGGACCAGACTATCCATCTTCCAGGGAGAGAAGAAGGTTATTGTGCTGGGGAGTGTTAGCTTTGTGGTGCCACGCTGTCCCCTTCTGGGTGAACGCGCACATATAGCCTCAACCTTCATGAACCAACGTACCTTTCATGTCGACATTTCTACTTATGGTGCTTTTCAATTGTGTCTGTCAGCGACTGTATACAAGGATCCGGTCAAGCGGTAACATGTGGACACGTTTGGTGTTCAGCAGTCTCTGTCATGTAAGCAGAGTAACTTATATGCATGTACTATACATATTTGAGTATATATTTATAAGTACTTTAACATTATGTATAACAAAACTTGGAGAAATAACATTTTTAGGTGAAAAATGTCAAATTACTGCTCCATAACATGTGGACTTGAAACACATCGATTTTTTAAGCTTCATGCAAACATTCAAAACACGCGGTTCTCGATAGAAATTGATATCAAGTGGGACAAAACCTTTTAGATATTATGTTCAACTATGCTGAAAATACATTTTGGAGTGAAATATTGAAATGTTTCAAAGCCAGTTCTATTGACATGAGAATGTGGTAACACGTGGACAGGCTGCCATGGTAACACGTGGGTGACTCTTTACCATTGAATGCATCACCCAATATGTTGATAATAATCACAATGCTTTATTTAATGTGTTTATACAAACACAGTGTTATTTACAACTTGTTGATATAGGTAACTTACAAATAAAGCAGACTGATTTCATGAAATTGAGTTGAATGTTACGTCAGTTGTTATGGCCTTTGGCGTGCTATATGTACACATTTTGATCATTCCACGTGTTATTCAATGCCATTTGATCACGTGTCAATGTACGCCAAGATCTCCGGTTTACATACCCCTAACCCAAACCTCTAATCACATGGTATTTGACGCAGCGTGAGCATTCAACGCAGAAAGCTTATAATGCGTCCAGATAGCGCGCCAATTAAAAGTGGTGTGTTAACTGTACGCAATTCACGATATCACAATGAATAAAGAGTAATTTCTCGATAACAGTTCACAGACAGTCTTTTTAAATGTGACAGACTGAATACGTTTTCACATGTTTTAGATGTAATTTTCCGCGTCTAATTCGAGCTATATTTTTATGTCTGAGAAATGGCTATGGTTTAAAAAGTACAATTGAAAAAATTTGTTGTAACTTTTTTCTATGAGTGGTATTTTTCAAAGGATAACAGTTCCATAAATAGAGCTATTTAGCTAAACAAATTTGCCCACTTGATAAACGATGTGTGCAAATTTACTTTTTTATGTTTTTGTTCACTTTCGCTTGATCAGACCCACAAGTGACCTGTTTTTATTTGCATCTTCGGTGTTTGCATCAAAACAACAGAAGGGAAAGTGAAATTATCGAACTGACAAACATAAATGCCATGTTAAAAAAGCCAAGTCTAGAAATTGACTCAATAGAAAGATTGACTCATTACCTACAGATCAAGGAACATATCTTCATAAAGCGCTGGAGAACATGACTGGACTATAAACAACACAGAACATAATTACTACCGTCTGTCATTTAAATATTTTGTGTTCAACCAGCGACCCCTAGTTTCTGTGTTGTATTGCCTGTTGATAAAATAAATAAAAATAAAGTATTAAAAAAAGAAGACAAGGCTACGTATCTTCAGGCATAGAAAATTAATGATAATGTTTAGATGCACACGAATATTTCCGTTTTTCTCTAATGTGCCGAGGTCTGACGGATTCAACTTTCAGCTTGTTTTCCAGATACGCTGATGTGCAATGACTGAAAAAGGCCTTCAAGCATCTGTGATGGTCTGGGGACGCATCGGTACCCAATCAGCTACCTACATACGGACGATGTATGATAATATACCATCAATGACATTAACATATTAGCAAATATTCCATGTTTTTCCCCGATTCACAAAAAAAATTGCATCGTACATAAGTTGTTTCCACAGCCATAGAAAACGAATACCCCTCTAATATTTCTGTTTACAGATGCAGCTGCCCGTACCGATCTAAAAATAAGGTTTTTCAGACTTTTCCACTGGTGACAGATGTTCCACTGTATGAACTCAGCCTCCCTCCTATGTTCCATCAAACACCTTCTGGAAAAGGTCAGGTTACAGTAGATGTGTTTCTCCTTCTGATAAGGAATGAGTCCACCTCCACCGGGGTATTGTTGTGTCTTTGCCAAAGATAGTCTCATGTTGCAATCTGCGGTAAAATATACAAATTAGGTAGATTTTCCCAATGCGCCGTTTACGTATCGAAAGAAATCCTCGTAAAGACAGAATAACGCCGGCATATCCCACATGTGTGAACTGGAAAAGGCTCCATTCAGAAAAAAAAAGGCGTAAGATGCTGTTCACGCGGCACCTGTAAAATTCACAACACTGTCCAATTTGGAATAAAAGTGGACTCTTAACGTGTGTGTAAACTTACTCCGTTTTGCCCTGAACAGTGTAACCTGGAGGGTGAATGATAACATACAGTCCCTTCATTTCTGAACTAAAGTATGTTTCATATCATATTTCTGTTTATTTGTAAATCAGTGTTGACTTTATGGCGCTTTCCGGTAATGCTCATGTGGAACTATGTCGTGATTTTTGCAGTTAGGTTTAGGCAGTGACAGCGCTTGAGGCTAAAAATTAAACGGTTTTAATGCGACAAAAGACCATGAAGCGACAACAGCGGCTTGAATTGAAGGCAGTGGAGAAATTATATATTAAAAATGACAATATTCGTAAACTATCCACTATATCTGTACAGTATCCCTTCCAACAAAAACTCACTCAGTCAAAATAACATGTAGCTTACATTCTTTAAATGCCGCATTAGCTGATAGTTTACATCACAGGTGCCAAAACCCACCCACCAAAGGATCCAATCCGGCCCCTGGGATGAATTTGTGAAAAACAAAAATTACACTGAAGATATTAACAAACAAGGGTGTCAACATCATTTTAGTTCAGGTTCCACATACAGACCAATATGATCTCTAGTGGATCAGACCAGCAAAATGCAATTATAATAACCTATGAAAAATGGCAATGTCTTTGTTTTAGTGTAAAAAAGTAAAACTCCTTGAAAATGTTTACATTAACAAACTATCCTTTTACAAAAATGTGAATAACCTGAACAGATATGAACAACCTGAAATGTCTTAAGAGAAGTAAGTGCAGTTTTAACAACATTCTGCCTGTGATCTGCATATTGTAACATACACGTGTACACTAATTTTTCTTAAGACATTTCAGGTTGTTCGTGTTATTCAGATTTTTAAGGAAACTTTGCAGACGTAAACACTTTCGGAATGTAACTATGCAATAATTATTTTACTGATCTGGTCCATTTGACATTATATTGGGTTATACATGGCCCCTGAATTAAAAAGTTTGACACCACCGGTTTACATTATAGCTCTGTTAGCTTGGCTCTGTTTTAGACTGAAAACAGCCACAGTAAAACCCCTAATCACCCCTGTTTTCTGTACGGTTTCTGTCGTCTGTAGATGCACTAAAGATCTGTTTGGAATCCAACAAACAAGGTCAGAACTGTCACAGTTTAGTCTGAAGTTGGACTTTCACTTGAACTTCATCTGAACTTTTTCGATTACTTTCATAGTCCTACGTTTGACGCTAGTTTTTTTTGTGCCACGGAGTTGCACTTTAATGTTGCTTTTGTATTGCATTGCTACGTCTGTCTGAAGATGCTTGAACTTCAAATATCGTTGTGTTCTTTTATACAGTGACAATGAAGTATTGAATTGAACTGAACTGAATTGAACCGAAACATGGATCAACAAACGGTCACTTAGCAAAGATAATAACAGCACATATTAACTTTAAACCTTCATAGACCTCATAATAAACTCATCCATGTCGAAGAAACACTGCGTTTTCAGCATCCTTCCACTACGGTTTAATAGACAGAAAGTTTTCAGCAGTGCAGTAAACAAGAGCAGGCTCTGTATCTTCCGGGGAGAGAAAAAGGTTATCGTTGTGGAGAATTATGGGAAGTTTGCAACATGGTACTATCGTATAACCTTCTGGGTGAACGCTCTGCCAGGAGCTATAAACCGAGAAAAAAATGAGACAGCACTTCTCCACAGAGTCTCCACAGTGCACCCACATACCCTCTATTTGTGTTTTATTTTTCTGCAAGTGTTTAACTGCTGTTGTCAGTGTCACTGTGACTTGCACTGTGTCAGACTTTACTGTAACTCTTCATGTTTCTGTAACTTGAGAAATCGGGCTTCTCCACATAGGCGTGGTGTTGCAGCGTAAAAGCAAAGACTCTTCAAAAATGTCCTATTGTACATGTTTTACTCTTGCGTCTTCTAAAATAATTATCGCGTCTAGACAAAAGAAAAAGAAATCATTAGCAATTCAACAGACGGATTCATTATATCTATTGGATACATGCATCATTAATCACTCTGGAGGAAAAATGGAAAATTGGGCATTTTGTCAGCACCATAATGCATTTTGTACATCACATTGGAGTACCAAATATGGAGAAAAACAAATCTATAACAAATTACATTTCATATTATATTGAAATGACTCAGCTGAAAAGAATGAGATTTTATACTGATCATATATCATCATATGTGTTCCACTGTGATAAGATTACCACTGAACGGGCTGCCGTTTTATAATTGTGCCGGTTTACCTCAGTATCACTGTTGTTATTTTTAGGGCTGCAGGTAGATTTTCAGTCCTCGTTTGCAAATTGTTCTGCTCTTAAGGAAAAAAAAAAAAAAGAGCGCTGACAAGTCATCAAATCACTCTGACATCAGCAACCAGCAGGTGACTACACCAACGAGCGCGAACAAAGGACTTTAAATAGGGCTTTGAAAATGTCACTTTCTACACATGGCTGAGCATTCGTCACACCCTTAACCCCGACTAACGTGTCTCTACCTGGCAGATCTGTCAGCGCAGACACTAAACAGGTCAAGCAACAGGAGGAGACTCCGAGCCCCGGTGGGTCTGCTGTTCAATCTGTACCTGCCTCGTAAACAAGATGTACGTGGGGAATCAGCCAAAATAAGAGGCAAAAACACGACAACGATCCATGACTGCTTCAGTGGTTAGAAACTACGACGCATGGGGGTTTTACTGTGAGACGGATTTCGTTTTAAAGGGGCAACATGTAGTATTTCTTACTTTCGAATATTAAAAAAATGGCCTAAAATTACAATGAGGGCTACAGAATAAACAACTGTCAAGTTCTGCCAAAGATACCCATGCGTTCGAGATATAAATTGAATTTATTACCAGTGAAGGGCTGGTGGATTTATGTGACCACTAGAGGGAGTAGTGAGTCACTCTGCCGCTGTTCTGTCGAGTTGAGCTGCTCCGTCAAATAAGCTACCAGTTGCGTAAATCGACAGCGGCGTCTATCGATTCACGCTACCCCGTCGTCAAAACATGCTCCCTTACGTTTTGACATGCCTATTTAAAAATTAAATAATGCTTCCACTGTAAAAAAAAAACAAAAACTGTAGAAACACCATTATTTACGTATTTATATGAATAAAGGTAAAGGTAACTCATTTTGACAGTCTTATAACTTCTATCAAATAAAGCTCCCACTATAGAAACACCGTTATTTACGTATTTATATGAATATAGGTAAAGGTAACTCATTTCGACAAGCTTATAACTTCTATCAAACACCTCTGTGGCTATTTTGAGGCTTCTATCTTTTGGGGTGAGTTGATTTTTCTTTTTCTTTACTCAAACTGAGGGTCTAAGAACAGGAAATGTTGTATATTATACAGACTGTAAAGCCCTTTGTGCTATATATGTAAAAATTAACTGAAACAAATCCACAAAGTTCACATCGTAGCAAACAAAACAAAGATGGATGAATCCACCATCCCTTTAATTTAACATAATGTCAACCAAAAAAATGTTCCACCCTTTTGAATAAAAAGAATACATACAGAGGAATTAAAGTCTTTTATATTGTTGGAGAATTCATTAAAAAAAACCCAAAAAGATATGCATAAATAAGATGTTATATTAAGACAAATTACTTAAAAGCCACAGTTAAATATTACCAAAACAAAGTTAATAAGTACAAATAGTGCAACAACTAACATAAAATGACTGAAAATGATACAGAAATAGGTTTAATAATTTAACTCTCAAAGACCCAAACAGATACTGACAACAATACGTGTAAATAATTGGTGTAAAATGCAGTTTGAAATCTTTTCATGGTCATTAGATATGACCCATTTGGACGTTCAGAGGCTCCGTAGTTACCATGGAAACCCTGTCATCTACAATATTGATTCACCAGTAAAACCCATGGAGTCTGATAAATAACACTGGTTGTCGACACTTGATTATATGTTACTGTTATTGATATATTTGCTGAAAAAGTAATTTTCTTCAGTTTTCCCTGTTTGTGATACAATAACCTTCAGCTTTAACCTCAGTATTTATGAACTTCTACGTTTATTAGTGAATTCAATATAGGAAAACACCAGATTTTCACTGAAAAAATGTAAAATACGGAGGATAATATTGGAATAAATGGTGATAAATCACTTAAAGGTTAAATGGAGAGAAAAATTAATTAGGGAGCTGCCATAAAAGTATCAGTGGGTCTTTATGGGTTAAATACTAAAGTGTATATGCAGTGATAAGAGGGATTACATCCTATTAATCTGTTTTATGTCTTGTTGGTTATCTAAAAAAAAAAAAAGTCACATAAAGCCTAGTCTTCAACACAAAATACTCCTGTTAATCTTAAAAGACCTGAAAAAAAAAATATATATATATAAAAAATTCTCCATTATAATCCGCCACAAGGTTCACCATTGTTGATGAGAAGCCTTGTGGTCTTCATCAGGGTCATGAAAGACACAGTGAGCTGCATTTAAATCGGGTATGTATGGAGCGTAAAAAACACAGAAGGATAAAAAGATGGTGTTTTATGACGAAGGCCACATGGGACTGTAGTCGCTTTTCCTTTGACGCTCAAATTGTGTGAACATACGCTGCAAAAATCTAAATCTTACCAAGTGTATTTGTCTCATTTCTAGTCCAAATATCTCATCACACTTAAAATAAGACA
>JAPQRP010000002.1:8690311-8713278 GCA_037367295.1 Apogon hyalosoma
ATAATAATAATAATAATAATGATAATAATAATAATAATAATAATAATAATAATAATAATAAGCTTTATTTGTATAGCACCTTTCATACAAAAATTGTAGCCCAAAGTGCTTCACATCAGTTAAAATGTACAGGAGAGAATGACATTTTCATAAAAAGGCTCAAGACAGGAGTGAAATAGGAAATAAATTAATATTTGATTACACACAAAATTATTTAAAAATACACAAAATAAAACGAAATTTTCATAAAATTGCATAAGACGGGGTGAAATAAGTGATGCAAAATAAATGATTAGACATAAAATGATAAATTTCAATAAAATGGAATAAAAAGAGTGGACATTCAGGGTTAGGGTTTGTAACCCCATTTTTATCTCCTTCAAAAGGCTAATGAAAATAAGAACGTTTTGAATTTGAATGTAGAGCAGTATTGGTAATTACTGTCAGTCTCGTAGTCAGTATCGTCCTCCTGACAGAAACAGTATTTGCGCCTCTTACCACACATCATGCAGTTTCCAGAAAGAGCGTTTTTCTCACTCCAGGAGGAACGATGCCAGTGTCCTGATCCAGGACAGTGACAGGTGAGGAGTTTGCCTCAGGTGGTTAGAGGTTACCTGTCAAACCGTAATGTAGGTGTCCTAAGGTGAGCTCAGGTAGAACAGACACGTCTGATGCAGCCAAATGTTTAATGGAAGTCGAGTACCGGGCCCGCAGACCATAATTAATTGATTGTTAATCGGTCGGGACTGCAGCTTCAGTCAGAGAGTAGAGTCTTTTATGACAGTGTTGCATGTGAATTATGTAACTGTTCATTTTGAAGGAGTGTGTTGATATAACCCTGTCCCTTCTGGTTTGACAGGTAATTATGAGTCAGAAGCAGCAGCCGAAGACTAAGTACAATAAACACAAATGGACGACGGATACACGCAAAGTTATTCCGATTGTGTACTCACTAGGGCTGCGCGGTATTGGAAAAAACTAACATTGCGATTTTTCTTTGACCCTGCGATATACAGGGTGTCCAAAAAAAAAAAACCGACATCGTTCGAGATGTCCATATCAGAGCGACAACATGGTCAAGACAAATGATACCTAATAGGATTTATTTTGGACATAGGATGTTTTACTCTACAAATTTCAAACGGAAAATTCTGGGGGATGGTCATTTTATAATGTTCCCAAGTTATTACAGATGTTCAATGTGACGCGGCACACATCAAGTCGGTAACGGAGTTCCTTTTTTCCGTCACAAACAGCCTTCCTCTTGAAACGTCTCATGCCGCGTCCAAATCTGCTTTCCTGCTGGCGCTTGTTTATGAAATTTTCTAACAAATTCACACTGCGCATTCACATTTGACTGAGCTTTCAAGGGGCCCACAATTGCTAGCGGCGCCCCAGGACATCACACTGATCTTTCGGAAGCACAGCTCAAAAATAAACCTGTAATAACTACTTGTTATCAATAGGGAGCAATAACAGAAACCATTCAGATAATTGCTTTAAAACCAGAATTATTCTTGATTTGACCAACACCGTTATTGGGAAAGTTGAGATGATGTCTGGATTAAAGCGTTAAAGAGTTAGTAGGTAGTCCTTCTGTAAAAAAAACAAACAAACAAACAAAAAAAAAACAAAGCACATTTTGGTCCATTATTACATTACCCAAAATGCTTGAACACAAAACTTGCTAAAGAAGTCAGCCATAAGATCCGGTCATTGAATTAGTTGTGATGCTCTCTGTATTGATTTCACATTATATTTAGTTTATGTGGTGCACAGAGTGGCTTGGACGCTGCAGCTAAGCCTTATAATGGTGGAGAAAGCCATGACGGTGCATCTAAAATCCATTACATTTCTTAATCTAACCCAGTGTATTTGCAAAAGTAATTGTTTTAACTGTGCAACTGTTTACTATTTAATATTTTCATTTCGTACACTGATGGTCACTTCGGAAAAATGATCACTTATCAGGTTAAAAACAATGGAATTTGCCTCTTTCTAGATGAAGTGTGGAACAGATAACGGTGTGGATCCGACTGCAGTCTTGTGTATTCCTATAATAACTTAAGGAATTGGTATTCTGATGCCACAATGTATTATGGTAAATATTTTATTGTCCTGGCCTAGGCCTCATCTCACCTGGAAAGACTTATAATGTAACGACATATCCTGTATAACAAAATTGATAGTAGTCTATTATTTTTGTATTTTGTGTGTGTGTGCTTGTTTTTTTTGTTTTTTTTTTTTTAACATTTGATTTTCATATTTGGGTGTGTCTATGAAACTGGTCCTAAAAACAGGACACGGGGCTAAAAATTCAAACCAGATGTAGACTAACGTTAGGAAGCAAGTTTGGAAGCACTTTGGGTCTATTCTAAAAAATATTGTTCTTTAATCTATTTTGAAAATAAATACTGAGAGAAAAGGGAAACTATTTTTCACACACAAACAAATTTTTACATGATTTTTATACAAAAATCTGCATGTAACACAATCAAAAGGACATGGAAATTATGCACTACTATTTTTTAAATATCTCTTTATTCTCTCACAGGTACATTTTGAGAAATGAACTAATTATGCAAGACAGAGTGTTTCATTAAAATGACCGCTGTTGCAAAAGCATTTGTGATTTAAATGTGCTTAAATGGGCAGGTTCTGCATGTAACTCAAGTGGACACGATGGGTTGCATACAAAACCTGGAATGAGACTGAGATTCATGAAAAACCTACATGTGTGGATTAGAAAAAACACTAGGATCATCAAATTTAACACAGTGTCTTTATTTATAGTCTATATAAGCCCATTTAAAGCCATGTTTTCAGATCTAATGCACTGACACCTAGGCAGATTGAACTGTCCCAATTTTGGTCCTATTTTTGGCCCCAATATTTGATTAAAAAATCATTAATTTTGGGATGGCTCAGAGCAAGAGTAGATTTTTTTTTTTTTTTTGCATTTATCTGAGGTCATCATTAGGTACATCCTGGGGGGAAATATGTCTAAATTTACCTTTTATTATTGGGTCTAAAAAAGCTGGAAAAGTGCCAGGTACCAAAATGAACCCAGTTTCATAGAAGCACTCATTTTTATTGATATATTTCTTATAATTCTATCCTGTTGTATCACTGTTCAACGGGTGAAAAGAAAGAAAAACAAAACAAAAAAACGATAAAAAGTGAGTTACAGAAAAAAAAGAAAAAAAAAAGGAAATTAAGGTGTTTTTGCTGCTGTAAAACCTGGTTAAATTTCACCCAAACAATGTGTATCTTCATATTGTTCAAAAGGTATAAAATTCATAGTACAAGACAGTCAATTTGTCAAACTGTGATGCTGTGGTCCTCTCGCTTTTTTCATTTCCTGCCTTGTTTGTCTCCACTGGAAGCTCCTCTTGAGGCTGTCACTGCTCTCCACCCATGTCTTCCTGTCGGCAAAGCATCAACCCGAAGGGGCTGCACTGTTCTCCCTCTGTCTGAGTGCTGTCCTCATCAGCTATTTCATCTTCCCTGTCATCATCGTTCACCTGAATATTACTATCTGACCTGCCAAAAGTAGGTGATCTGAGTTGTCAAATGATGCTGTGGGACTGTTAAATTGCAGTTTGATTGGTCAAATAACTCTGATGACATGGAAAAAAGTAACAAGTTCTGAAAACTTTAATGAAAAGTGCAGAAGTTTTGTGGGCGATGTGTTAATGTAATTGGTGCGATGTAAGATCGCAGCATATGTCTTTCAATAGTTTCCAGGACTTGTGTTTAGCTCAGCGTCAGGAAGTGCCAGGCCTTTATTTGAAGTTGGTTTGTCGTTGCTCTAGTTAACTGTTTAATAAATTGAATTGGTTTGGATCTAGAGCTGCTCAGTATATCGTTTGAGCGTCGGCATCGCGATGTCGGTGTGCGCAACAGTCACGTCGCAGGTCCTGCAGTGTAGGAGGCAAATGAACTCAATGTGTTCTCATCTAATTTCAGCGGTACCTGACACACACTGCACGCAACGATCCACCAATCACAATCGTTCTTAGTCAGTTTGGAATGAGTCGCTGGTAAGAACACTGAAAAATGAGCAATAAACAAGAGAAAATCGCCGAAAACGAGGACTGAGAAAAGCAACGTCAGTTATTTTTAATGATTTCGGCTACAAGAAGGATGATAATGAAACACGTGTTCTAGGTCGAGTAGGGATAGGAATTAAGAACCGGTTCTTTTTCGAGAACCGGTTCCTAGTAGCTCGATTCCTTGGAATCGTTTGCCTGCCTGCTTAACTATTCTGCCTTTGTTGAGCACGCGCGATGATGTCACACGCACGCTGCATTGTTTTGGTCAGAACGTAGCAAACATGGCGTTGAGGCAGAAACGCTCCAAAAAGACGACACCAGGGCCACTTTAATACTGTCAAAGCTTCAGTTTCTTCAAAACGGGGAAATCGCTCCAATATGCTCAAACATTTGTCCTCAACATGCAATTCATTTACAGGAATGTCATGTATTTGATCGGCTACTTAGCGACGATTGTGAATCTAGTGGCAGATCGACCACCAGAGCGAACGCCAGGGCTTTTGTCCAACAGCCTGAAAGGTCTGATGGACTGTTGGGATCAGCTGGAGTTCGTCCGTCCGTCGTCTGTCCGTAAACAAATCTTCTCCAAAACCATCAGTCAGAATGACTTAGCCTTTGTTGTGGAACATCTTTGGGGTAAGGTCTACCAATTTTATTCAAAGAATTTGGAAATATTTTTTTTGAATTTTTTTATTAAATTGTAGAATTTGAAAAATCCCCTTTGGTTTATAATGGGATACATTTCAAAGTGCTATAACTTGAAAACAGTTGAAGATACTGATATAATTACTTTCGGTAACAGACAGGAAGTCACATATGGGCTTTCAATTGGTGCCATGACCTTTGACCTTGAAAGGTCAAATGAATGTCAATTAATGTCTTTAAATATGCCGTTGGACTACAGGACCCTTGGTCCTATTTTTCAGATATAAACTTTGGAAGTTGGTATGGTCAATAGGCCAAAATTAACAAAAAAAAACAAACCAAAAAAAAAAAAAAAAGGTGGAAAGGAACAGGTTAACAGGACTATCATTGTCTATCACATGTTTCCATCCTGCAGCATATGTATATTTCCACAAACTGCACTTTGGCAATAATTTTGCATAAAAACACACACTGCAGTGATGAAATTAATGGTGGATATAATAACACCTTGGATCAATGACCAAGATGAACAAAGTGTTGAAAAACAGCTGTGTTATGTGGTTAAATCTACTTAAGTGCTCATTGTGCTTAGTTGTCATGCACTTTGTAAGACAGGCACCATAAACATATCCATTTCATTTTCTTGCCCGCCTGTATGTGGCAAAAAGCCTTAATTTGTTGATGTCAGCCAGGCCCTTAGCCATTATCAGAGGCCTGGCTCATAACCAACTAGTGTTAATTGTCTGAGGAAATGTTGAATGTATTTTTAAATATGTGACAATTACAGATGAAAACATATTGATGTACACATGCCTTAAAGTGATAAAAATGATTTTCACGTCGCTGGCAATTCAGTAAATAATGTTACTGTACGTTTTTTTTTTTGTTAAGCATCATTAATCAACAAACCTAAAAACAGATGGGAATGGAATGTGAAGACTAAAAAACGGATGCACTACGATGTGACAGGACACGTGTTTAGGTTTAGATGGATGCATTATAGTGTGGCTTTGCAGGAACATACAGGGACAGCGTTTGTTCCTCTGGACTGAGTTGCTGTCAGGATTGAAATATAATGAAGCAGTCAGACGCTAATTGAAAAAGGAGTATGCTGTTGTTTATATCGCATGGTCCTGTTTGTCATCTGTTGATTAGGCTCCGACAGCGTGGCCCTTACTCACGCCCTTGACTGTATTCCCTTTCCACACACCTCGTGGAACCAACAGTGATACTACACTGAACATCATAACATGACGCCAACAGGGCTTTCTCAGAAGTTCATTAAAAATTTTATCTGAAGATGTTTAAGTGATGTGATTAGGCTTGTGGAGGACCCCAGAGTTTCTGTGTAGCATCCCACCGGTTGGTATCTCATCCTCTTTATAACTAATTTCTCTCCCACCATCAGATACTGTTCAGATATTCCAAGAGGTATTACGCAAGAATTATACTGAGGATTGCACTGAGGAAAGATGAATTATTAACCTGATGAAGAGTCAATATTTCTAGCTTTCATACGGCAGAGGACACCCAGCCCTTCTATGTCCATTAAGGTTATTGTGGTACGACAAACTATTAATGAATAAACAACTTTATCAACTGAAACTGAAAATACCAACAATCCAACACAAACTAATACGCAGGTACAAACAGTTGATGGCGGAGTGGCTGATCGGGAGATTCGGGAGGATTTCCGATGGGCCAGCTCATGTCAGTCGGAACTTTGGGCCGGTTGGATGAAAAAAATATTTTTGACACTTATCTGACACTTCTTTAATCTTCTTACATGTATTACTCCTGTTAATAGTTATTATTAAGGTTATGTTTTCATCGGGGTTTGTTTGTCTGTTAGAAAGATAACTGAAAAAGTAGCGGATGGATTTTGATTAAATTTTCAGGTAATGTTGATACTGGCACAAGGAACAAATGATCCAATTTTGGTGGCGAGCGGGGGGGTGGGGGGGGTGATCTGCCTTGGTGGAGGTCTGCGCTCTCCAAGTGCTTTTCTAGTTCTCCATTCAACTATCGATTCACGCCCCTACGTCGCAGTCGATTCGATGGGTTCTACCATCTGAGGGAATTCGTCCCTCCCAGATGTTACCTTGGTTTGGCCCTTGAGTCGTCTTTTCTGGAGCGGTAGCATGCGTCGGTCGGTGGTGATGGAGGGCAGGAAGAGGCCAGGTGAAAGAAAGTGAAGCTACTGAAGAGTTTAGTGTAAACCTGGTGGAATTACCTACCGCTGCACACGTTTTCATCTTTATTGTATTTTTTGTCTTGTAAATCTTTATCTGATGTGATTCTGAATTAAATATTGTTAAAGTGAAGTGTTTTCTGTTAACTTACCAACATATGACTGAACTTATAACCAATACGAAGGCATTGTAGGAGCTCGCTGCTGTTTCATCTATTCAAATTCCTCCTCCATGGAAAAACTGGGCCGGTTTGGGCATGGAATTCCCAGACTGAAAAAGGGGCCGACCCCGCCCCTGTGTACAAACATAAAATAGTTAGCTATTATATCAGATCTTTAATGAACAACTGTTTCATAAATCATGTTAAATGTCATTTTTGCTTCTGCTAGTTGTTTTTTTTTTTGTTTTTTTTTTACAGTACACTACAAAACCTGATAAGTTAGTTGAACTTATTTCATTTGATGAAACTAATTTCCATAAAACATTTGCATTTAGCAATTTTATCATGAAAAATATCTGATTTGAACACAAATGACTCAAGTATTTAATGTTAAGGCAACTGGATTAAATATAACCGGTATTTTCAATTCATTTCGATCAGTTCAGCATATTTTAATTAAGTACAACTAATCTGTGTTGCATCATACAGTCACAAAAAATGATTAGACCATCCGAAGTCATCAGAAACAATGGTTAATGGAATCAAATACTAACTCCTGTGTGGATCATGCGACTAAAACAGACAGAAAAGAAAACATGGAAGGAATCAAAGCACTGTTTTTGTCAGTACAATGACATAGATATCGATGGAAGAACTGAAGTGATTTTGGTTATTATAAAAAAAAACAAAAACATGGAAAATGGATAGATATCAGCTCTGAAATTCAACTACTATGAGCTGTTTTTGTTGGTATCATTATATTTGTCCAAACAAATGGACCTTTAGTTGGACCAGGCATTAAAATGAACAAGAAATTGAAGAAAACAAGGACGGTCTATTAATTTTGTCCTCGACTGTATGTTAATATTTAGTTTTTTCATGCCACCCAGTCTGCATTGTGAGTGGGAGTGACGGAGAAGCGCAGAAATGACACCGTGAATGACAAGCCATATGTAGAGAGGTGGATCTACTGTATGTCCTGCTCACTGACTGAAAGCACCAGCCATCACTCACTGTAATGTAATGAGACAGTTGCCTAATGACTTGATGAAGTTTACTGTTGTACCGACTCGGTAAGCTAGCACCTAGCATTAGCTCATCCATAATCCCTTGCAGATGGCTCTGACCACTTATGCATCTGGTCACTTCCAGCTCCAAAAACCCACCAAACCATTAACTACTGGATTCAGAACAGTGGTTTTGATGTAAAAAACCTTTGAATTTACTCTGAACATCTACATGATCAGTAAATGAAATATAGGAAAATACCTGGTTTTCGCTGAAAAATGCACAATTCAGAGAATAATATTATAATAAATGGTGGTAAATTACTTCGGAAAAGTTAAATGATGAGAAAAAAAATTCAATTGGACGTGGGTATAAAAATAGTTCTAGACCTTTAAGGGTTAAAAAAAAAAAAACATCTTATCACATAGCCTACAGCAACAGCATCACTGCAGATCACAGTAAATTATTCCAGCCACACAAAGAACATCAGAACATCATTCTTCACTCTCACTTTTGTCTCGACTAAACTGCTCAGTTAGTCCCTACGCTCTTAAATCCTCCTCCTCCCCCACTTTCTCGGGGCTATCCATATCGCCTGAATCCGGCGATACGCACCTGCTGCCGCGATCAACAGCACGAATGCCACAGGGGAAATGTAAACAGTAAGGAACCCCTTTGGCTGTGTGGTTTCCTGTTCTCTGGCAAGTCAATTAAGCAGCAAATGACCCCTAGAATCCACTGTTATAAGCCAGGCACTACAAAATTGCCTTTAATATATCATAATGATGACAGTAATTGGATTGGGCGGTTGATTGCGTTTTCCCGAGCTGTAAAGATAGTTCGGTAACAAAACAATAAAAATAAAAGTGCAGCCAATAAAATGACTTATAAAATTCATTCATTTTAGTTGAATGCTTCACAGGACTTTCTGGAACGGTGCTGGAAACCTCCCAAATGAGCTGCATCTGAGACTCTGCTTCTAAATACACCTACACAAACAGAATCCACACGACGATCCTGCACTTAATGTTAATATCGCTAAATTACGGCCAAGTGATCCATGTTAATCCTGCGTAGATTACAGCCTCAATACGTCTGGGGACATTCGTTGCCGTCACTGGTGATGTGTTTATGTCAAACGTACCGCAGAGGTTTAGTACCTGCAGTAAAGAGCCTCAAGAGATCGGAAAACACAGCCTGGAGGATAATGTGACTCTGACTGACTGGATATGAATGTTTACTCAGTGGCATGAATCGGTTAAGAATAGCAAAATATGATGAATGTAACATATAAATGCAAAACATCAGCGGATCGGTCTTTTAATCACACCGTTGTTGGTGTGCGTACATGTAAAACCTCTGTAAAAGAAGGGTTCGGTCTAAGTATTCTTCAGTGGTTTGTTGTGCTACGTGAAGGATCTTCAATAAAAGATGGTGCACTGTACGCTTTATATAAGAGTGGATCATATTTATCACATCCTCCTGAGACCCAGGAAAGTAAAAGTTGTTTGTTTTTTTTTTTAGAATAAATAATTGTCTAGATTGGAAACAGCATAATACAACAGTTTTTGTTTTTGTTTTTTTTTTTTTTGGACATTTTCCCCCCACTCCCTAAAGGGGAGGCAAGGGGCATTCTTTTCGGTTCAGTTTGTTAACACTCTAGCAGCAAAACTATTGGTTGGATTCATATCAAATTGGGTTTATAGATTGCCAGAGGCCTAGAATAGATGTGATTACATTTTGGGAAAAGAAAGTCAAAGTCCAAATTTTTTATGAATTTTTAAAATCTTTTTTTTCTCCCATCTATATTATAAAAGCCAAGTGTGTCTGTGCATCAGCTTTTTAACTGAAAAACTGGACCGAGCTAGCCCGTGGCTTTTGGAGTACTTATGTATTTTATCAAACGTGAAAACTGCATACTAATACGAGTTATTACTTTTTAAAATTACAATACTTTTGACATTTCAAATACTGCCTAAACTACATTCAACTTAATAGTCTGTTCTCTCCACTCACAGCTGGAAATGGGGGGGTGTGCAACAGAAACACCGGGACACGACGGTAGAACCGGGTCCGGCTGTGATCACACACTACCGAGGTCGGTCTGGTTCTTACTGTGGCCCGGTTCCACTCCGCCGGTCCCCAATCAGACCTGGCCCATTAACGTCTTTAATCTGTGTGTCGGACCGGTAAGTTTAGCTCAGCTCCCCATTTTATCAACTCTACTGATTCTAGAGCCCATGGATTCCCACGGGTCAGTGCGCTAGTTTACTTATAATGGCCGAAATTTGTCTATGCTGACATCAGCACACACATAGACATGACGACATCAGCTGGATCGATGCCAAAATAAAATAAGATACAATGCATGTGAGGGGTGGGGTTTGTTGTGCCTGGAACCACTTGTTTTTGTGTGGAATTTCCTTTGCAGTGGACAGTTTTTTTTTTGTTGTTTTTTTATTTTGTTTTTTTTTTTAAGTAAAGCATTACTCTTGAATACATCGCTGGGTCTCAAGAGGATATGTTTTACTTTAATGCTTGTTTTTTACCTCCTTTAGATCAAACTCACAGCTCTCAGATACCATCAGGCCTAAAACAACATCAAGTTGTCCCTGTTCCGCGTGTCTAAACATGTCATTTTAACGCCATATTGTTCAGAAGACATATAGCTTGCGAAAACTCTCTCCAGTATTTCCTCCGCGGTGTAAGAACTGGTTGTAATTTACTATACGTTCGTTTTCTCTTCTCGCATCAGAATGAACAAGGTTTGCCACAAGTCAGCTGTCCACGTGGGACAGAAACAGGAAACCGCTGTCTGTCGAACCGCTTTGCGCTGATGCACAATTGACAATTAGTGTGCCAATTTAGTTAACGATGTGTTAATCATTTCTTGAGGAAGCAGATGAAAATGGCACAGAGGCATCGACTCGTTCTCACACTTTCAGGCTGAAATATGTTCAGTACTAGTCTGTAAACTCCCACAATGCCACTGCTGACGCAAAACCTCTGAGCTCCGATTTAAAGCTGGTTTCATGTCTGTACACATTATTTGCAAAAAAATCAGCAAGTGACTGTAAGTAACAGTATCACAATGTTGCTTTGCCAACCAAACAGCACAAACCTCTGAATTATTTAAACGACAGAAAGGAAAAAGCAGTAGATATGTCCATTTGGAGCCAAGAAATGCTGGTATTTGTGAATGAAAAATAAGCTCTACTTTTGAATTTTTACTCAACCTACAAATTATTTAATCTCTTGCTGGTTCTAGATACACAACTTGGCCAAAATGAAGTCCCACACTAGTGCTTCATGCACGCAGTGACCTTGACATCTTTTCGTAAGTATATGCAACGTTACAGTACAATGATGCTGAACCTTGACCTCAGCACCTGAAGCAAATCTAGATCGTAGATACAGTCGGCAACAACGGGAACGCCCACAAACGCCGCATTCGGTTAGAGCCGAGGGGCATTAGCTTTTACTGCTAGCAACAGCAGCTATAACGTTACCACCACTGACAGTCAGTAGTCTTATTTACCTTCCATATTAGGGGTAATATTCACTGTTGACATTTTGTTATTGCCGTAAAATCATTGAGGTCGAGTGACAAACTAGAAAATGTACCAGCTGTTCTACATCTTTTTTTTTTTATCTTTGCAGCTCTACTATAAAAAGTTCTGTTTTACCCTCCCTTCTTGATCTTACTTTCATGTCGAATAACTAGTGCCTGAAGCCAAAAGAAATGCTTTGTTAGATAAAATAGCCTTACAGTAGGAGCCTCGTTAAAAAAATAGAGACTCTTTGGTGCTTCTTTGGTCTTTGGTTAGTAGATGAGGTTTCAACATAAAGGATAAATGATACCGGGAGCAAAACATGAGCTCACGAGATGAAGAGCTGTGGGCGACAAGTGGTTATTGCAAAGTGGGTCGTTTTTAAACCTCTCTCGTTTCATCAAGGTAAGAATCACATTTAACTGCTGTTCCAGCGTCATGAAAAAGCAGTCCAGTGGTGCCTGCAGGCTCTGATTGTGGTGTTTCTGAAGTACAAAAAAACAAAAAAAAACCAAAACAAACCCACATCTCTTATAGAAGTCAGATATATATGTGCACTAGACATGTAACAATATGAAAATTTCATATTACGGTTATTGTGACCACTGTTATCATTATTATCGCAGCATTGTAGAAATGTGCTCAAAAGGTTCAAAAAGTACCAATACACACACTGAAATAATTTAACCAAGTTTTATTTTGAAATAAACAAATAATATAACAGGTGCAATGTACTTTCTGTTGGCAGAAACATTAAAATATTCACATGTAAACATCAAACATACAAATGAGCATTAAGGATGGCACCTTATGGCCATAAAAGATATCTGCACTGGGGGTGGGATTTGATCCGTTTTTATCAATCCAATTCCTTATCAATTCTCCTATCGATCCTGAGTGTGTATTAGAGTTGGGAAAAAAAGTAGCCATGTTTTCGCAGACCAAACCTTGCAAACGGCACATGCGCGCCTGGGGTACCGCTGCGCTGCAAAAATCCAAATCTTACCAAGTGTATTTTTCTCATTTCTAGTCCAAATATCTCATCACACTTAAAATAAGACAGAATCACCTAAAGAGGAACTTTTCAGTGAGATATAGGAACTTATTTTTAGACAATAGATCTGGAAAATCTGATTTCAAGAAATCTTACCGAAATAATTCTCACTTGCTCCATTGGCAGATTTTTTTTTTTTTTTGCTCAATTCAAGTTGTTTTTTTTTTTTGCCTAATTCAAGCAAAAAAAATCTTCCCATGGAACAAGTGAGATTTGTTGCATTTGAGACTTCTTGACATAATTATCAATACTGTAGCTGTAACTTATATGACAACTGCAAATCAGAAAAAAAAATGGACACAGTTGGGCTGGAAACACATCAAATTAATGTAATTAATCGAAATTTTGCTATTTGAAAAGTGTGAAAAATGCCTAAATCACAAAATTGAGGATTATTTAGTCTTATATCGAATGCAACCTGTTTGTTTTTCGTAAAGTATGCATTGTGAATTTGTTTCTGTAGTTTAAGTAAAGACAGAATATTTTTGAATCAAGTGTTTCCTTCAGTTCATTTAGCCACAAATTAATTACTTAGAATTGTAAATCATCCATAACAGTGACGCTGTAGGGCAGGGGTCTCAAACATGCGGCCCGGGGACCAAATGCAGCCAGCTAAAGGTTCTAATCCAGCCCGTGGGATGCATTTGCAAAGTACCAAAATTCCACAGTCATAAAATAATGACTCCATATTTTCTTCTCGGGTTGATGTAATATATATATATTACATTATGCCTATAAATACTGACAACTTCAAATTTTTGTTTTTGTTTTAGTGCAAAAAAATAACATTAAATTAAGAAAATATTTACATTTACAAACTATCCTGTAACAATAAAATGTGAATAACCTGAACAATATATGAACTATCTAAAATGTCTAAAGAAAACTAAGCACAATTTTAACAATTTCCTGCCTGTTACTGTTAAGTGTTTAGATCTGATCCATAATGCACATGTAGAAATGATAAGTTGAGGCATAATATTGTTAAAATTGCACTTATTTTTATTAAGAAATTTCAGTTTTTTCAAGTTATTCACATCTTTTTTGTTTGGGTAGTTTTAAAAGTAAGTATTTTCATCATTTAATGTTTTTTTGTTTTGTTTTGTTTTTTTTTTTGCACTAAAACAAAGACAAACAATTGGAGTTGTCATTATTTATAGGTTATTATGCTATTATTTTACTGGTCCGGCCCGCTTGAATGTGGCTCCTGAAAGAAAATGAATTTGAGCACCTTGATCTCGGGGAAAGTATCGAAAAGTCCCATAAAAATAGAAAGGTGTATTTCAATCTTAGCAATGAGGTAAATTTTAGGGGATTTTAATCATTATTTCCCAGACAAACAGATCAAAGTAAACTTAGATTTCACTGCTTTCTTTGTTTTAATCCCCTTCTCCCCAGAGTTTCTCTGATTTAGGGAAAAAAAAAAAAAATTATATATATGATCATCTATGCTGTATTTGCAACAGAATAAACACAGACATCTGATCTCTAAAACCTAACAGAACTGAAAATATTCTGATGGAACACAAACACTAGACGATGAAATGGACAGCTGGAGTTTGGATAATCAAACAAATTAGATCTTACGAAGCTCGCTGGTTGTTTACTCAGTGTTGGTGCGATAATGGTAGAAACGGACAGAATCGGACGCAAGCTGGCGTTATCGTACAGCGTCTGAGCGACCAGCTGGAATGGCAGAAGAGAACGTCATCACATGGCTTAATACCAGCACAGAGCCAGTGTTTGAGGTAAAAAAAAAAAAAAAAGAGCGCAGGAGGAGGGGGAGCGAGCGACTGAAAGGGGAAAGAGACACCACAAGGACAGCGGGATAGTAATGAGAAAGAATACAGCACACTTGAATGCTTCATGACCTCAAAGCTGAGCAGAAAGCCTGTAAAAAGTTGTTTCATCTCACTGGGCTGATAGTAATCAAGACTGTGAAAAAAAAAGCCAAGTAACTGCTGACGGGAACATCACTCTCCGGCTCAACGCATGGCTAACCACAACTTTAATATTCACTTGCCTGTATACATTAGCCTCACATACCCACAGCTGCATCTGACACACACACAATATGATTCATTTCACTGCTCTATTCATATATGCACACCATGCTTCAAGACAGAGCTAAGGAACGCTTTAAAGAGCATGATATACCATGCACCGATATTTAACACATGGGCTTCATTGATCTGAAAGCAATCACGTGACGTAGGTAATGGAGTTAGCTCATTTGCCCAGGCTGACTGTGCTGAATCTGGGACAGTTGTGACTGAATGATTCAGTGCGACCTTGGCTTGGGTGGTAATTTACGGGGAGGGGAAACTCTTTTCGCAGAGCTCCTCTGGCAAGTTCGCGCAGGGTACGGGTCTCCTGACACTTTTGTCACAGGATTGATGACAAGCACACATCCTTACCCTCCCACCGCCGGCCACGGGAAACCGAGGTTTGGGACAATCTATAATAGATAAGTCTTCACAGAGCGAACAGCGGCACTTCAACAGCAGCAGGAACACACTGTCCGCGACGCAGGTTACAGATGAAATACAAGAGCTCATTAGTCAGCCCAGGGGTGTCAAACATACGGCCCTGGGCCCAAAACCGGTCCCCTAAAGGGTCCAATCTGTCAAATGCAAAAATGACAGCGATATTAACAATCAAAGGTGTCAAACTCATTTTAGTTCAGGTTCAACAAACAGACCAATATGATCTCAAGTGGGTCAGACCAGTAAAATAATATCATCATAACCTAGAAATAATGACAAGTCCAAATTTTTCCCTTTGTTTTAGGGTAAAAAAAATAATAATAATAATGAAAATGTTTATATTTATAAAATATTTTTTCACAAAAAAGGTCAACAACCTAAAATGTCTTAAGAAAAGCTCCGTGAAAACCATCCTAGATAAGTCTTTACACTGCAAAAAAGGTGTGTGAAAACAAGATAAAAACACTAAATCTGAAGAAAAAGGTACTTAAAACAAGTGAAATATCTGTTCATGCAGCAAGAGAATTTCACTTGACCAGATTTCTTGAATTAAGATTGTTAAATCTACAAATAAGCACGTCTACAGAAGTATGAACACTTAAAATAAGAAACTGACTGAAAATAAGATCAATTATCTAATACGTCTAAACCTAAGTTGTTTTTTGTGACCAATGATAATGACAAGTCCAAATTTTTTCCCTTTGTTTTAGGATGAAAAAAATTACATGAAGGTGTTTATATTTACAAACTATCTTTTCACAAAAAAAAATATCAATAACCTAAAATGTCTTAAGAAAAGCAAATGCAATTTTAACAATATTACACCTGTTACTAAATGTTTGTGCCTTTGTTGATCGACTATGATCCATAAGTTGTAATGCACATGTATAAACGATAAGTAGAGTTTCAGATTTTTTGTGGTTGCTCATGTTTTTCACATTTTTTTAAGGACACGTATAAGAGTTTTCACTGTTATTATTTTCCTGGTCTAATACTCTATCATGATATGCAAGATTATTATGATAATAAATTACCCCTACCATAATATCGGCCCTATTGCCCTTATCTGAATTCAAAAAAGCATTATTCCTTTTAGTAATGGATTTCGAGCATTTAAGGGTCTTCTCGTCCAATGACATGGCCATCAGTTAAACGACAACCAATCAAAACCAACGCTCAAAATTTGACCACGTATGAGAGAACAGAGCCCGTGTAGATTATAGACACGGCTCCTTGTAAACCATCCTACATTTGATGGAGTTTACTGTCCAGAAATGAGCCAAATCGAAGCATTCCTCACACTTGAATATTATATTGTACAAATAGGCTTTTTATTTGTGAGAATAAGCCCTTTGAAATCATGAAACACATTTAGGATCTTTAATTCCACATGTTTTGTTTTTTTTCTGACATAGATTATAATTACATTTATTCTGTAATTTAATAACACATTTCCACGTCTCACAAGTCTTGTGGTGAATTTGTGGACACTTTTTTCCGAACGTTTGACTGAAATATCTACTGAAACTCTGTTATGATTGTGTCTGTTGCTTCGTCAACTCATTTTTGACATTTGACCTTTAACTGGTTCATAAACACTGACATTTGCCGTTTCTCTTCCACCCACAGCAGAGTAACACTGCCTAGAAGTTAACCAACTGCTGCGATACAAACACTTGATATTCATAGATTTATAGAGATAGGACACTGTATATCAGTTCAATCACCGAGATCACCTTTAAAAAGAAACATACATTAAAGCGTCCCGATATAACATGAAGCAACTGAAAACATTACCATGCCTTCAAGAGGAGGACTGTTAAACATATGTAGACACATGTGGCTCCGCTATTCTGTTTACCATATTTCCTGTCTCTTGGGCAGAGTTTCCGCAGGTTTCATCAAGTTAAAGACCTTCTTAAACTAATAAGAATGCAATTTAATCAGACAAAATTAGCACTTAATTCTTTAGATGAGGGTTCACTGAAATCTGCCGGCCTAAATCGAATCATGTAAGACTTCTTGTTTTTTCCACACATGGGGCCTGATTTACTAAGATCACAAAAAACAGTCACAAATTTGCTTGCTCGTGCTAAAAAATCTGCGTGCTATTGATTTGCGTGTCACGGGTGATCAACTAATTAGCCTGCGCTAATGACAACAGGTGCAAATTCTTGGAGACCGCCCTATTTAACCCGTAAAGACCCAAATAGCCACCGGTGACACAAACCATCTACTGACATAAACTGTTTAATACCTGTTGATCCACTATTCCTATCAATACATGTAAATAACTGGTGTAAAATACAGTTTGTCGTCTTTTCGTGGTCATCAGATATGACCCATTTGGATGGTCAGAGGTTCCATAGTTACCGTGGAAACACCATCATCTTCTACAACATTGATTCACCAGTAAAACCCATGGAGTTGGATCAATGACAGCGGATGGACACACTGGGTTTATGTTCAGTTAATGAGAGATTTGACTGAAAAAGTCCCTTTTTCTTCCATGTCCTCTGTTTTTGATATAATAACCCTCAACCTCAGTTTGAGCTTTTATGAACATCTACATTATCAATCAATTAAATATAGGAAAATACCTGATTGTCATTGAAAACATTAAAAATACAGAGCATATATTAGAAGAAATGTTGATAAACTGCTTAAGAAAGGCTAAAAATAGAGGAAAATTCATTTGGGAACTGCCACAACAGTAGCACTGGGTCTGAATGGGAGGATTTTGCGTGAGCTACTGGTTGTCGTCATGGAAACAGTACGCTGTGAAAACTGCTCTGGGATACGCCAGCACTAATGACAACAGTGCGCTGGATGATCCAGACGCACAGAAATGTAACGTTGGAGGAGGTTGGTCATAGAAGGTATTGATGACTCCACCTTGTGACTGGACCCAAATCATCCCCTGGTTCATCTAGAAGTTCTACAGTGGCATTGTGGGTAGGCGATACGTTTATATTGTTCATTCTTCCATTAGTCAATAAATGCTGAAGTGATCAGAACAGGTCGGTTCTGTGCGTTGCCTTTGGTCGGGCCTATGCCCCGCCTCCCCGCCACAACAACTGCAGTTTACGGTGAAGCTGCGCCAGTTCAAACCTGCCTTTAAGACATGATAAATATAGATGCAAAATCAGCCAGCGCAACCACTTTCAGGTTTGGTCAATCACATTTCTAAATAAATATCTGCATCTACTCCTAATAATTTTGCTCGCTCTGCCAGAAACGCCCATATTGCGTATTCATCAAGGCCAACGCGCTAAATAGGTTGCACGAGCGATTTTGCCCATTTGAGAGACGCAACCCTCGGTGCGTCCTGTCAGTAGATGAGCTTCAACGTGTTTTTGCGTGCACAGTCAAGTTTGCGCACGTTTGTACACATGCAAACCTTTAATAAATAAAGTTTCAGTGTCATCAGGGTCAGGGAACATGTGAATTCAGCCAATATTTAGCCATGGTGAAAAAAGTCCAGAGTTGTAAACGTAAAACAAAGTCAACTTTCCAGACCTGCCAAATATGCTTTTATGCCATTTCTAAGGTTCACTACGGAAGATTCACATGTGCATGTCTTTTTGACACTTAGTTTTTATTAGTTATTTATCATTTGTCATACAGAACACAACAACAATCGGCACTAGACAACGGTCACAATTTAATAGTAAAGAAAAAAATCAAGTTACATAATTATATATTTAGAGCAGCGGTTTATATAACATTTCACAGGACTATGAGACAAACCACACATTAATTGTATTTAAAGAAACAAATCCATTTGACCCACCTTATCCTGCAGAGTTCAGCTTGCAGCCTCAGCATAAATGTTAATCTCTCCATTTTGTGAATTTCACCAACAATTTTCAACCATTTACCAGTAATTGTTTTTTGTTTTTTTTTTAAGGTTTTTTTTTTTTTTTGCTGCTGCACCAAAGATTTTTAGACGATATTTGTCATTTGCATGTCTGTCTTTTTTAAGGCTACATTTCTAACCTAACAGTAGTTAACACTGCAGACTGTAGCAGCTGTAAAAGAGCAGGAAAGGCAAGAAAGGAGAACAAGGATTTTTTTTTTTTTGCACCAAAACTGAAACAAGTTCTATGCCTAGAAATCAGTGTATTGAATTGAATGTATGGAATGGGGAGAACTCTTAGCTTGGAAATGGAGCTACAAACCGCAGATGATGTCAATAAATGATCGTCTCGCAGCGAAAAAAGACGACAGAAGTACATGTGAACCTGTCAAACAAAATTCTAGATATTTGCACTAGAGGTTGACTGATAGTGGATTTAAAAATAATAATAATAATAATCACAGAGCAAGAATCATTCAGACCCAACTAAATTATATTAGATTTAAAATAATGGAGCAGAGCTGAATTTTCATTTCAGGCCGCTGGTAATGCTTGTCATAAGCTTTTGATTTTTACATTTGACTGACGTTCACCTGTATTTTACCTCAGTGCTCGCAGAACTCAAACTTGCATACCCCGCTTCACAAATCCAGTTATTATTTTACCACTCGAGCTGAACAACCACTGAACAACTGAAGAACTGAGCGACGTTTGGCTTAAACTAAAGTCCTTGAGTAAAACACAGAAATGGAGGCAACTAAATGTAAACATAACCGACTGAACAGGAGGTTAAACCTGTGCTTCATGTTTATTCTGGGTTCCTGAAAGAGACACTCATTCAAGGTGAAAAATCACTGAAGCTCATTAAAACATAAAAATAAAATCTATTCTATTCAGGTTACAGGTACCAAAAAAAAAAAAATTCAACTTGGGCTGAAACTTTAATCCTCCAATAACAGCACAGTTCCCAAAAATTTTCAGAGCCACATACACACTGACTTTTTTGGCAAAACGTGAGCAGGAAGTGAATATATTCACACAGAAATGTATCAAATTCAGTTAAAACCAGCTTCACATCAGCTACAGGAGAAGTATTATAATAATTCAAGCATACAAGCATTTTTTTCTTCTTTATTTCAAAGAGAATTTTGCTAAAATGAATATGTTAGTAGCTCTTCTCCAAGTCATTTAAAATGCATCTTTATCTTTTTTTTTTAATGTTATAACTGTTCAACTGGATATTGAAGTCTTAGTTAAAAGTACTTCTAATTACAGTGAATCATCGTCACTGAACACCTACAATGTGACTCATGAGTAAATATAGAACTGCAGATTAAACTAAATCTAAAAAATTGAGGTCAAAGCAATCTAGACCTTTTTTGAGCAATTATACCCCCTTAATAAGTCATTATTTCCCATCTACAGGTTTAATATTACAACAGTGTCAACTTGTGCCGGTGTCTGCACAGATTTATTAGTGCAGACTCATTAGCTGTATCTCTTATTTCCACTTTCCTACAGGTTTCTACAAGTTCAATTTAAGACTTTTTAAGACTATTTAGAAGAGAATTTAATGCCCATTTTACAGCCTTTTTTATGGCCATACTGGCAAAAAATGTGTGACTCTTTTCGAATTTAGGAAAATGCATTTATTTACTCCAACGCCTCGATTCCCACTGTTCTGGATCATTCCTCACCAGGGGGCTGCAAAGTTAGCGATAATTGATAATAGATAATTGGATCTTAATTTCAATATAAACTCTCGGGTTGGAACGGGTGGGACTGAATCGACTAAAGTTTCTTTCTTTGCAGCTTAGACATTTAACAGACACATTTAAAACACATTTATGGCAGTTTATGGCAACATAACTGAAGACTTACCATATCAAACTTCATACCTTTCAATACTTTTCAAATGCAGATTTGTAAATTCAAGACTTAAGACCCCACAGGAACCCTGGTTATTAGACAAAGCATAAAGTGCCACAATTGATCTGCAGATCTTCCATAAGTTTAGTTGGTTGGTTAGTTTATTTTCAGTCACATATGCATTTCAAAACAGCAGAAGAAGAGAGAAGTAAAGCAATTTGACTGAAAAAAGCTCAGGCAGAAGCAAAGCCTATTCATGCCCACCTACTTAACAGTTTAAACTACAATGCACGGTGTCATGTAGAAAGGAAATTGTATATATATATATAATTTTCAATTACAGCCATAACTCTCAAATATAGATGCATATAATGCTTTTTAGAACATAAATTAAGTGCACTGCTTACATTTTAAATTAGCATTATTCCACAGCTGAACCCCTTTAAAAGAAACACATCTTCTTTTAACTTCTTTTTTTAGCTTTTTGTAACACATTTGCGTCCATCTTTCAACTCGTATTTACTTTCAGACACTATGAAAAAAAAAAAAAAAAACAGCCTTTGCACATAATTTGGTAGTGTTTTGTATTTTGCTTTAAACATGATTTGCGCTGTTCTATAATAAACCAAGTCGGGTAATTTAAAAATAATATATTAGTATGATCATAATATCATAAGTCAGCTCAACCTCTGCTGAATTTCTTATTTCCAGCTCCAGTTTATTTAGGAAACACTGTACGTCTTAGGTGTGAGGATAAACCACCACGACATCAGCTTTCTATCACACCATGGAATATTATTAGGTTCAGTTTATCTTGACCTCACATTGAGTGACACGTTCCCCCTCATCACTATGTGCAGATAACAGACTAATATCGGAGCCGCCGCTGTCAGGACCTCGGCAGATGCACAAGAGATTATTTGGCTTTTTGTAAACATGATGTGACCTTTAAAGAAATGCATCAATCCATAAACGGTTGTTATAAACTGTGTTCTTGGATAATACTACACAATATTTGACTACAAATCTTTCTTCACACTACACCTACAGCACATGCACCTTCACCTTTCAACATGACGCATATTCAGCAGCTCTTGTTTTGTGTTTTTAATGGTGCTAAGTTTGCAGAATTTCTTCACTACATTAAGAGCAACTGCTTTTCTTAACCCTTTATAGGGCAGCCATAGAAATACTCTGAAATTCAAAATTTCAACTTTAGTGTGTTATTGGAGGACATAACAAGACTTTGGTACTTTTGCAAAATTGTTTAAAATGTTTCATGTAGAAAAGCAAGGTCGGTAAAGTTACCATATTTGGTTCCTTGCCCGTTTACGGAAAAAAAAAATCCAAGAAGTACAAAAAATACGAGAAAATCACATATAAGGTACTAGGAACGTGTATTTGAGAACATTAGAACATCACTTTTAGAACATTAGACCAACATAAGTGCAGATCCAGACACCTGTCAACATCCCAGACTGATCTCATGAAATCGCGTCGTATGTCACGCCAGTTCTTATGGCATTTGGCGTCCTATACGTAAGCATTTTTATTTTTTGGTGTGTTATTCAACGCCATTTGATCTCGTGTCAATGTACGTCAAGATCTCCAGTTTACATATCCGTAACCGCAAACCCTAACCCTAACCGCGTGGTGTTTTACATGGCATGAACATACACGCGGAAAGCTTATAATGCGTACCAATAACATGCCAATTAAAAGTGGCGAGTTATCTGTACGCAATTCACGATATCACGTTGAACGTCCACATGATCCCTTTGAACATCATTCCGTACATTAGCACCATTACTTCATGGTACCGAACAAAGCAGGTCCACAGGTTCTTTAGATTCACTCGGGCAAAAATCCAGTGGATTTCTACAACCTGTTTCAATTTCTTCTTAATTTGTTGCGTCTATGACTAGTTACGTCATTTGCACATATAAGGTCCAGACTTCAGATGAACATTTTATCGAGTTCGACATAATTGTTTATCAGCAGCAGCGGTTGGAGTAAAAACTGAAAATATGTCCAAACTTTGAGACGATTACCTAAAATGTCCAGTTGTTGGTTGAACGGGACAGAGCA
>JAPQRP010000002.1:8729003-8742527 GCA_037367295.1 Apogon hyalosoma
TATATGTAATTGTAAAAACATTTAAGCAGTCAGTGGTTAAGTAATGGAAGTGGATTCTGTAAATTCTTATCAGTTCCCATCCCTAATCATGGTGTGGTTTTAACATTTTCCTTGGGGTAAATAGGAGTATAGTTCATTTGAAGCACATTGGGCTTGTATGCATTAAATGGCTCCTCTTTGTATCCCCCGCTGCTTCACCTCCGTTTCATTATTCATGGCCATTTGGCTTGACAACATGGTCATCGGAAACCCTCTGTTCCTGCTCATACACACACGTGTCTGACTTGGTGGGACTGGGATAAAAGTGAAGTAAAGTGGTTCACCTGTGGCAAGAGAAGCCCTTTGCTTTTAGGGGGTCGCTCACCCACACAAACACAGCAGGTTCAAAGCAGCCTTACCCGAGAGAATGAGGCAGAGTTTCAGCTGTCGGACGGGGATGGAGAGGAGATGAAGACGGGGTGTCGGGAAAGAGTAGATGGGGAAGCAGTGACACAGGACATAAGGCAGGAATAGGCCACAGAAAATGCACAGGAAAGAAGCAGGGATAGAGGGGGGGGGGTGGGGGGGTGGTGGAAAGCAACACCAGCGTGGGCACTCAAGTAGAATATTTTTCCAACATCATGTCAGGAGAGCCTCTGAGTGTCCCTTTTATTAGGTGTGTTTGTTTTTGCCTCGCCTTCTCACCACATGGTTGACGGTACCGGGCTCCATGCAAGCCAGAAACAACCAAATAGCATTTATTTGAAGTAATTAAAGCACGTGCACGGCTTACAAAAAGAATAGAGAAACTAAACAATGAGCCTCTTGTATAATGGCATTGAAGCTGCGCGCTAATGTTACATTATTAATTGCGTTTGAGTGTTTGTTGGGGATCTGCTTTCATCTGCAGATGCGGCTTCCTCCTGCTGGAAAACCAAAGCCAAAACATCACAGTTACAGATGACGCCGTATTCAAGTCTGTGCAGTAAAAACCCACAGGAATAATAATGGCAACGATAACAAGAAATGTCATCTCATATGTATTTTTCTCCGAATACAACCCCATTTTTGGTTTAGATTACAACTGCGTGCTCCGACTCATCTGTTTTAATTGTCAGCTTGTTATGGAACACAATATTCTATTGATCTTTTGGTCCCAATAGTGAGCTGCAGGATAATTCTTAGCGATAAATGATCGTGATAGATGGATTAAGATATACGCAGAGGCAAAACAATGTAACTGGGTGTAAATAATCCATCACGCTCGGTCTAAATTACAAATGAATCACAAGCGGTGAGGGTCAAAAGGTTATGAAACTGGCAACACGTAAAACCATTGTGGGAAGTTTTACGTTCGAACCAATTCAAAGCAGCACTTCAAATATTTCTGCAATATGGGGCAAGATAATGAAAATGAGCTTAAATTCAATGTAAAATATTCACGATGTGTGACTACGCTGATTTGGTCTTAAAAATTAACAACCTCAGTCTCGTTGTTTGTATCAAAGCTACAAAACTTCTGGGACCCTCAGACAGACCCTCTGCATAAAATATAACAAACATTTTTCACTAATTACAGAATTTCTCAACAATCCCGATTAGTTACAATGATGCAATGAAGTTGCAAGAGCACCTAATTAAAAGGAACCCAACAGCAACCATCTGCATGAATCAGCCTCTGACTGATTTCATATCTTGAAATATATCAGTGGTGCCTATACTGCAGAATGCCAGACAGGTGCAGCCCTGGCAAAACTTACCATTACAAATAAAGTCATTTAGCATGAATGTTAACATCTGACATCACTGTACCTCAGGTGTGACACCTGTATTAATGAAACACACCCTACATGTCTGCAAGGACAAATAAAGTCATGCATCTTGGAAATTACCTTTCACCCAGAGGTCTACAACAAATCACCATGCTCTATGAATTTCAACAAGTTTGAAATAGAAACTTAAATGCATTTGGACCCGGTACCATGTTAGATGAGTAGTGAATGCAAAATATAAGGAAACGCTGCTAACTAAATTGTTATTTACAAATTATAATCACCGACTGAATTACAGGGCGACGGTGTGACATTTTGTTATTAACGTGCTTTGGGTGGAGTTGTATCATCTATTCACTCTGTCACCTTTTCCCTGCAAAATATGAGGAGCAACTACAGAAAATGAAGATAAAAAAAAAAAAGAGTTCCTTTGCAGAAAGCAGCTCTGTGTTATCTGGAATGTGGTTTCCTCCAGACTCTTAGTACTTTATTTGCAAGTGTTCTGCATCTAAATCCAAATCTCAGCAGCTCAGTGGAGCTGGCTTTAACCAGAGAGCTTCCCCAAGCCTAAGATACTTATCCAGACATTCCCCAAAGCATACCATAGTGCCAATAAATACATTCCAAAATGGAAGATATTAACTGCACTCTGCAGTCTTGGCAAGTAAGAATATAGCACTTAGAGAAAGTCAGAGGTGGAAAAAAACAAGTGCAAAGACTCTATTGTCAGGCATTTGTACTTTATGTGCATTTCTGACAACCTATACTTTCACTTCCTGCTTTAACCTAAATACCTGCTATTTACATCGTACAGTTTTACAGCAGGTTCGGGATGTGATTTAATACATTTCAGGGGAATAATGCATTATTTTCAAGATCCATGTCACCTAAACGGTTCTGGCAGTAGCTTATAGAAAATGTATTTGTGTGTAGGTGAATGAATATCACACAACAAAAACACGACAAAAGCCAAATGAAAGACACACAAGACAAGTAGAACTGTATAGACTATAGCATGTTTGAGTGAAATCAATGCTCTTTATGTGTTTTTTCAGACATTCAGTGTATTCAAAGACTTGCATGTGGTCATTTTAAAAGCAGAACAGTTGGGCAATCATTAGTTAAAGTTACAAGACCACAGGTGTCAAACATACGGCCCGGGGGCCAAAACCGGCCCATCCAAGGGTCCAATCCAGGCCATGGGATGAATTTTTGAAATGCGAAAATTTAAATCAGGGGTGTTAAAATTATCATCACTAAAATATTCCACATACAGACCAATATGATCTCAAGTGGATCAGACCAGTGAAATAGCATCATAATAACATGTAAATAATGACAAATCCAATTTTTTACCTTCTGTTTTAGTGTAAAAGTAAAAATTCCACATGAACGTTGACGTTTACAAACTATCCTTTCACACAAAATACGAATAACCTGAATAAATATGAACAACCTGAAAATGTCTGAACAGAAATGCCATTTTATCAATATTCTGCCTGTTTTTAAATGTTTTGTGTGTTTGTAAATCCAGTGATGTTGTAACACACATCTATAAATGATAAACTGAGGCATAACATTGTTAAAATTGTACATATTTTTCTTACGACATTTCAGGTTGTTCACGTTATTCACATTTTTAAGGAAACTTTGTAGATGTAAACACTCAACATAATGTCATTTTACTTTTTTTTTTTAAAGTATTATGTCACTGGTTTGGGCCACTTGAGATCATATTGGGATGAACGTGGCCCCTGAACTAAACTGAGTTTGACACCCCTGTACTGGACAGTCCCATCTGTTGCTGAACTGTTTCTAAATACAGTGTACACAGATAATCCTGTCGCATTTACAGACCTGCATCGCACCATGCTATTTTTTATTCGCTATGACTGGTGTGTGGTAGAATGTACAGTATGTTTATTAAAATGTATATTTACAGCTAAAGCTCGGCTTTATCGATATCTAGGGGGATATTCTAAAAAAAAAAAAAAAAACAACATTAAATATATAATTCATGCTTAATTATAATTACATTCCTCTAACCCTTGGGGCGAATCACGTTGTCTGAAAGCGATTTTGCACCAGGTTTTCCACAAACATGCGGTGTGAGGTGGGTGATGGGGGTCATCAGGCCACACCCCTGCCTCTCCTCAACAACCAATCAAAGATCTGCATAATACGGTAACATTATATCAAGGTGGGATTCGGACTTAGAGGCATTCAGTCATAAACCCGTGGACGGTAGCTTCACCTTCACCAAGCACATACACCAAATATCTGAACTGTACGTCCCCTCGTACTGAACAGCATAATTACAGCAACAGCACGTAATCAGTGTGTTGAAACGAAGCCGCCTCATGATGATCTCAACCGAGTTCACGTTCACTATTAGCAGGTGAGAAATACAGTACTGTGTGAATTCTGCCTCACAATGATAGAAGATTTCAAATGGAAGCATCACAAAGAAATCTCATTATGGACACCTGGCCAGCGCAAGTCAGTGAAGTTATTTTAATAATACAAAAATAATAATAATAATAATAATAATAATAATTCAAATACAATTTTTTTATTTGAAATTTCAATAATGTAGAAATTTTAAACTTCGATCTAAATCTGAATCTGAGTCTGAATTAGAATTTCAATCTGAATCTGACTTTGAATCCATGCATTTTAATCTGAGTTTGAATTCTAGCTCCGACAGTCAGCTCTTTCCACCAGAGCTTCTTTATTCCTTTTCCGCAGCCTGTACTTCCACTTTTACTCTGGGTTTTTCTATCTTACATAACCATTTCTACTTCCATATAAGTAAAGAATGTGAGAACTTTTGCCACCTCAGAAACAAAATGTAGCTTGCAGTCGGTTTATGTCACCGGCGTGACATAATGCTCACAAAAACATACCGAATTATTATAAAGAGAAGACAGTTGGCATTTTTCATCAGCTATCATTGAATGTGAATTGAAAAATCATAACACAGAACAAATGTGTGTCATAGATTTGCAGAAGAAAACAGCCAAGGGAACAGTGTTTTTAAAGGGGCGGTGTCAAGAAACAAATGCTGCAGGAAAGCATTTCTTCTGTCGACAGGCGACTGCTGTATTTGTGGAGAAAAAAATAGTATTTTCTTTGGATTTCTTGTTGACTGTTTTATTTTGGCTTCAGCACTGAGATGTGATGGCAGCAATTTCTGCTTTCTGCTCCTAAGTACCTTAAAACATATCGATTCAGCAATATTCAGCACCACTATTGGTGTTTTCTGACACATTAAATTTTAATAACTTTTGAAGTAGAAGCATATACTGTAAACCGGCCATTACAGTAAATAACCAGCCAAGCACTGACAGCGAGCTATTTTCAGCCTAGTTTTTACTTGTATGATCTAGGACATATAGACTGGAGTTGTAAATACCTTATCAAAGTTTCACATTAGTTTACTGGGACTTGGTTAGTTTTTGGTAGAACGTCAAAGTTCAAATGCAATAAAAAGCTCAATATTTCTCAATTCTTTGTACATACTCGGTAGACCTTACCCCCAAGGAACCTCTACTATAGATTTCAGTTGATTCTGGCTGACTGTTTTGGAGAGCAAGGTCCTAGAAATCTAGACATAGATGACCATGGGTTTGACCTTTCAAGGTCACTCAAGGTCAAAGGTCACGGCATCAAATCGAAGCCCATATGTGACTTTGTTTTCAAATTATAGCACTGTGAAATAAAAACCAATGGGGATTTTTCAAACTTCATACAAAATTCAAAAATCAATATTTCTCAATTTTTTTGACCAAACTTGGTAGACGTTACCCAAAAGATATACCACAACAAATATCGAGTCATTCTGACTAACGGATGGACGTGGCGGCTGTGACTCAGGAGGTAGAGCAGGTCGTCCAATAACCAAAGGGTTGGCGGTTCGAATCCCGCTCTGTCCTTGTCATGTTTACTTCACCCTCCCTGCCTCCACTTACACTGGTGTACGAATGCGTATGAATGCTCGGTGGTGGTCGGAGGGGCCGTCACCCTGCCCCAGGGTTACATATGTAGTTTACCACCATCAGAGTGTGAATGTGTGAGTGAACGAATAATGGATCCACTGTACGCACTTTGAGTATGCGTTCAGAGAAAAAGCGCTATATAAATCTGATTCCATCGGACCTTTAGGCCGCCGGACTAAAAAAGGAACCAGAAATATAAAATTCTGATGGAAGCTCCAGATGAGACAGTTACTGATTGAAAACACTACAAAACACCAGTCAATTTTTCCAGGATGTTTTATTCAACAAATCTCCTCTTCCCTATCTTCTTTTGGATCTCTGGTCATTTCATAACAAGTTCCTGATCATGCATGATGAGTGTGTGTCGGTGTTTGTCGACCGCGCTGTTTGGCTGATGCAGACACACACATAGGACTGACTTTCTTTAATAATGCATGTGCTTCAGGATCCCATTCTGCTGGAGCTGTTGTCATTCACTAATAAACACTCTTCACAGACACGCAGTCAAGCAGAAACAGTGGGCTCACCAGGAGAATAGGGTCATTGAAATATGTATAGACACTTTCTTTTTCCTTGAAGAAAACATAAAATGCTGCTTTCATCCTGTCACACAATAACACGATTTCTCCGTATATCCGTAGGTGGACAGATTAGAATGTTTACACTTTATTTTATATTATAAGACCATGAAACAGCCTATTTTTTAAGCCATTGTGGACCTTTCTGATGTAATAGTTTCAGTACTTAAAGGCTGAATAATGCAACTTCTACTCATTAATTAGCTTATCACAATGGCACATTTGGGGTGCAATGATAAACTGATTTTCAGCATAAAAAAGAAGAAAACTTTCATGTCTATGCAAAAACTAATACTACAGTGCAGGGTTATTTGGAAGTTTATCCAGTTCTTTTTTCAGTGAGTGCTATCCTGAGAATTTGTCACCTATGAAATTACATATTTCTTGCCTATTTGACCAAAGAATATTTTCATTATTATACAAAAATGTATAATTCTTTTTATTATGATGTGTTATATATGAAGTTTTAAGGTGTTTTGTGTAATTCAAACTTCACTTTACACGCTAGCTCCACTTTTTGCCAAATGGGATCAGCGTTAGAAAAACTTCTACACCAGGGGTCTCAAACTCATTTTCTTTCAGGGGCCACATTCAGCCCGATTTGATCTCCAGTGGGCCGGACCAGTAAAATGATAGCATAATAACCTAAAAATAATGACAATTCCAAATTTTTGTCTGTGTTTTAATGCAAAAAACCCCATTAAACTTTGAAAATACTTACTTTTATAAACTATCCAAACAAAAAAGATGTGAATAACCTGAAAAAAAAGAAATAACTTAAGAAAAATAAGTGCAATTTTAACAGTATTCTGCCTCAACTTATCATTTGTACATGTGCATTATGGATTGGATCCACAAAGACACTAAACACTTAGTAACAGGCAGAAAATTGTTAAAATTGTGCTTAATTTTCTTTAGACATTTCAGGTTGTTCATATTTGTTCAGGTCATACACATTTTATTGTTACAGGATAGTTGGTAAATGTAAATATTTTCCTAATTTAATTTTTTTTTTTGCACTAAAACAAAGACAAAAATTGGAAGTTGTCATTATTTATAGGTTACTATGCTATCATTTTACAGGTCTGGCCCACTGGAGATCAAATCGGGCTGAATGTGGCCCCTGAAAGAAAATGAGGTTGAGACCCCTGGTGTAGAAGTTTTAGAAATAGATAGGTGTGATGCAAATTGGAGACAACAGGCATAATGCTCAAGAAGTGCTTTCCAAAGGTTCCTTGGTACATATCAGATAGGCCAGAAAAGGCATTGGGGGCTGGGGCGCCACTACCAATTCTGGGCCTCATGAAAGGTAAACGTGGAACATTCATAAAATTCAGTATCTTCTCAATCTGTCAATGGGGGGGCATCCATAACTGGCATAAAACAAAAATTTAACTTTACGATGTCCAGCACCAACTTTTCACCACTCCTTTCCCTTCCCTTTTTTTTTTTTCACTTCTTTTCACCACTGGACCCCGTCCACGGCTCTATGGGCCTCCCACAAATGCTGGGCCCCATGAATTTGTCATGCCCCCCCCCCAACAGTGCCCCAGATTGGGGGGATATATATGCTATCTGGGCTGATTCCGGTTTGATGCAAATTTGACAGTTGTCGTCAAGGGGTTAAACGCCTGATGCCTCGTCTCCTCACCTCCACTCGTATCTCTGGTGGGAGGACTGAGGAGTCGAGGAGCTACAACTTGAGAAATGTGAAGAGGGAATGAAGTAGAGTCACAGAATCGCATCTGCAATTACAATCCAATCAGCAATTGGTATTTTCAGCTGACAGTCACAAATTTAACACTGAAGATTAGCCCAAACCTGTTACAGGGAGATTTTCTACAACCTGAAAACAGAGAAAAAGACTATCTGACTTCCAACATGCTGAGAGATAACTGGAGATTTGACCCAGTTGTGTTCGAAAACTACCCACCACTTCAGCTTTAACATGTAAAATATTGTTATTTCATTACAATAGAATGCAGTGATGTAAATATATGTCACTAAACATAATGTGACTAGAACTTTTATACATTATTTAGTCTATTAATGTGAATCTTTGCCCCCGTGATGTCGCATAAGCCCTTTTCCCACGGCACTTCTGTTGTGCAAATATTTCACCTTTATTCTGGAACGATGTCTGTGTAAACGAAACGGCGGGATCGTTTGGTCCCCCCTCTGCAACGCCTCTGGAGGTAGTAACGGAGCTGCGATAATGGTGGAACAATGATTCCAGAACGCTGTGTAAAAGGAACACCTCTTGTTCGACGTTTTGATGACGTATTGCGTGTGCGACCCCCTCGGTAGGGGGGTTTAAAAATGAGCGCGGGCCGTGTACAGTAAACAAACATATCGACGCCGCCAGAAAGATGTCGAACTGAGGAGTCGCCAAGAATTAAATTTAAAATCACTGCTAAAATAAACATCGCTGCGCTCTGTTTGCCCTCTATTGTTGTTGTGGAGCCAACACCGCTATGCTCGGGGTATTTCCAACACGCAAGTATTACGTCACACTATACGCTGCGCTGCATCGCCGCCCCTTAAATTCCAGAACGCAGGTCCGCTGTGTAAAAGTCCAGCCTGTCTCACCTCTGTTCCTCCTTTGGCTTGGCTGTGGAAATCAGTCAGTGGTGGCAAAAAGGAGGAATCACAATCTCACCATTTTTTTCTAAGATCTCTGTGTAAAAGTGGCTAAAGACTTTCATCGGCAATGGATTCGAAAACAACAACTCCCATGAGTCTTTGCAACGGCATCTTCTACTAATATGTGCTTCGCTACTCTTTCAGAGCAGAAATTAGACAAAGGAGGGTCACGCAGAATGAAAAGTGAAGCCTGAGAAAAACTGACACGATAGATTTGTTTACTTAGATTTTTCTGCATCACCGGAGAAAAGGATAAAACCCAAAAGGTGAAGAAAAAAAAATCAAAATCTTGCAGGGAATGACTAACTAAATAAATAAAGATTACGATTAAAGATCATACTTGAGCGTGCAAAGTAACGTTATGGAAAGCCAGCGGGGAGGTCCAACAGTCAACAAGCTCCATCCTGCATACAAAGGGGTTCAATGAAGCGAGGTCACCAAGAGTGCACACATCCAGGCATCACCCATCATCCCATCTCTGCGTACCGGCTACTGTGAGCGACCAATCAGCTGCCAGAGCCTCCAGCTAATGGACCAATTGCCAACTGTCACTTCAGTCAATTAAGGGCCCACACACCTGACAAATATCAATCAATAACGACAGGGTTCACGCATGTGGGGGAGGAAATTATAGCGCGTGTCGAGAATCACATACTGGAGACTACGTACTACATTATGCATGAGTACTACTACCATACGGCAAGACACTGTAGTACATGAACATTAAGGCTGTGTACTGTATATTGACTGCACCATCAGGGTTGTCAACATGTAAACAATTACTGGACAGAGGTTTTGTCATTCTGTATGTTAAAATACGTATGGGTCCTTCTGTGAAACTGGGTTCATTTTGGTATCTGGCACTTTTCCAGCTTTTTACACCCAATAATAAAAGAGAAATTTAGACATATTTCCACCCAGGATGGACCTAATGATGACCTCAGAGAAATGCAAAAAAGATATACTCTTGCTCTGAGCCATCCCATAATGAATGAATTTTTAATACAAATTTTGGGGGCCAAAAGTAGGACCCAAATACGATCAGTTAAAGCTACCTCGGTGTCAGTGCATTTGATCTGAAAATAAATGGTCTTATATGGACTATAAGTAAAGACATTGTGTTAAATGTGTCGATCCTGGTGGTTTTTCTAATCCACACGTGGGTTTTTCATGAATCGCAGTCTCATTCCAGGTTTTGTATGTAACTCATCGTGTCCACTCGCGTTACATGCAGAACCTGCCCATTTAAACACAAATAAATCGTGAGTGATTTTGCAACAACGGTCATTTTTCTGAAACACTCTCTACCTTACATAATTAGTTTGATTCCAAAAATGTACCTGAGAGAATAAAAAGATATTAAAAAAATAAATAGTAGCATGTCATTTTTGTGTCCTTTTTAACGTGTTACATGCAGATTTTTGTATAATATATATATATATGTGTGTGTGTGTAAAAATGTGTTTTATCTGAAAAATAGTTTCTCTTTTATCTCATTTTAAAATAGACCCAAAGTGCTTCCAAACTTGCTTCATAACATTCGTCTGCATCTTGTTTGAATTTTTAGCCCCATGTCCTGTTTTTAGGACCAGTTTCAGAGACGAACCCATGTATAAACACTCACACGCCATTGTTGTTGAACCTTAAGTGCATAATAACAACATGTGGATGAAGAACACGTTCTGGTATCCTATCTGTTTCGCCCACTTTGGATTTATCTTAAAAATAGGTGCGTGCGTCTCAGTCAAATGCATAATTATGTCTAGAAAATCATTTCAGACCGTGTTCAGTGATGCGTGACTCGAGCAAAACAGTAATGTCAAGCATCTCCAAAATGGATCCCTTTATCCTGATAACGTCTGCAATACTAAGTCTGGAACTCTTTTATATTAATAGCGACATGATTTACTCAACTGGAAAGGAGTTCCATTAAAGCAACAAATACTTATGATCATATAACAACAAACATTTGTAAATAAGACATGTTTAGGTGATCAGCTGGGATGTTCCATTCACTTCTGCATGGAATGTATCATTTTGAAACCTTCTTAGTTTGCCTTCAAATTAAACATCTTGCCCTTCTCGTAGATTCTACAGTTTGATCTGTTTTATGTATAAATATAGTGTGTTTAACATATTTAAAGCAATAGAATCTATGAGGTAGGCAAGAGTGTTATTTCAGATTTTAAAAGTCAAACCTAATGATTTGTGCTGGATTTTCCAACATGATATTCTTGGATACGTATTAAAGGCACTATGTAAGTATTATATGCATGAATGATATATAAGTTGATAAAATTGCATAAGAGCTTTGATGGTGCGAGGTGCTGGCAAATGGAGGTGAGTTCAGCTGCTGCTGTTGCAGCATCTGGAGGTTTAGACAGTTGGAGAAGATCAATGTAAGGCAACAGAAGATGGATCCTTCTAGACATAAAAAAAAAAAATCAACTATTTCTGAGTAAATTTATGAAAGCGGGGAAGGTAGGGACAGAAAGGAATAAAACTCTTTGTGGAATGAAGTTGAAATAATATAAATGTTCACTTAAAAAAAAAAATTACAAGAACCTTTTGCTGAAGAGGTAAAAGGAAGAAGGTAGTTAAAATGTTATTTTTGTTTATGAAGTGCATGTTGTATACTTATTTTAAGCTTTTTCATCCTGTTGTTTTCTTTCTAAAGTGTTTGGCTGTTAGGTTAAAGTAAAAAAACAAACAAACAAAAAAATAAAGAATACATTGTTTGATTTTTTTTTTGCAAGTGATGAAAAACAGCAGCAAGTGAACGCAAATGCTGTTTCAAGAGGCTGATTTCACAATTCTGTTTGAAATTACTACTGTAAACGTACACGTATTTTGTTATTGCGGCAGAAAATATCAGATTGTTTTTCCTTCTGCTCCTGTTCATGTGTAACGTGGTCATTTTTCTGACAGGTAAAAGCAGATTTTCTTTTTCTGTGTGTTTTATCTTATGAAATACGTAAATACATAACCTTTTAAATTACCACTTCATGATACACTGCATCCAGCGCTACGTTACTGTCAGTCTCTTCTTTTCATATAATGATGGGTTGTAATTTATGTTGCTGTGCAGTATTATCACCTTCTCTGTTGCTTCTCTACATATAAGGTCACTGTTTACGCATATCAATAACGGATATAAAGCTGAGGAAATGTAGGTAAAAATATCTGCCGCAATGTGGAGAAAATTAGTGATTTCACATGTGATATGGAGTCATTTATGTTAATACAAGGTTTTATTTGCAGAGAAAACTTCATACTGTCGAAATTCTGCACATTTCTACACACACGAGTTTATATTTACACTATTATTTTATTTTACCGTTTTCTTTTTGTTTTGTTTCTCGCTGATTATTTTTTAAACTGTTTATTGTAATTATTATTATTTACCCTTTGAATCACTGTGTATTATTGTTGTATGAATTACTCGTATAATTAGGAGATATAGGTTGGCGTTAGTGGCCATTTAATATGAAATGCCGTAATATTTATCTTGTTGTAGTTTTACGTATTTATTTATTGTTTTTCCTTTTAATTGTTTTATTGTTTTTATGATGTGCAGCATTTTGGAAACGTTCTTGTCGTTTAAATGTGCTATATAAATAAAGCGGATTGGATTAGATTATATTTTTCTATGTGAATGATCATATGCAATGACATATATAGAAATGAAAAAACAATTAAATGAGCCAATAAGTAGAGAATTAACCCTCAAAGACGTAAACAGCCACCGGAGACAAAAGAAATCTACCGATGTAAAGGTTTAATAACGAACTTTAATCATTTTAATAATAGTTCAGGTAAAAACAGTTTCTCCGTATATTATTAGATCGTATTGTATTGTAATAAATGATGATAAATCGCTTAGGAAAGGTTAAATGTAGGGAAAAATAAAAACAGTCGTAGGTGTTTAAGGGTTAATAAGTTACATCAAATGTTTTCACTGAGGTTTATGTAATTTGACGAAGCGTAAATTCCCGTAAACATCCGCTGTCAGCCAAAGTCTGGAATGGAGGGACCGTAAGAGTAAGTGTCACGGTAAATCACAGCACGGCAGTTTTGTTTACCTACAGGAGTCGGTCCTTTCACCGGTGATTCACGTCTATTTTTGTCTAAATTCAATGAACTGTACGTCTCTATTTAATCCAAGTAAATAAAGAACTCTGGCTGGTGTTCCAGGATAGTTTGTGCCAGTTATGAGCCTTAAACGCCTGCTGCCATCCACCATTAAACTAAAAATGGAGCAGAAGACGACCGGAATGCATTGTGGGATCGCGCTACATCGTGCTCAAGCGGCGTAGCGGCAAACGTGGCTGGTGGAGGTTTGGACGTTTTCAGGTCTGTCACATGACACGCATACAGCTGACGACCACCGGACTGAATGTGACTGTGTCAGTGGTGGATGGGATGGATTTAAGCGTCAGAGATGACACGAACAGGCCAGGACCAAGACTAATGTACGGAATAGAACAGAACAGAACAGAACAGAACAGAATAGAATAGAATAGAATAGAATAGAATAGAATAGAATAGAATAGA
>JAPQRP010000002.1:8780537-8794848 GCA_037367295.1 Apogon hyalosoma
GAAAAGTTCCTCTTTAGGTGATTCTGTCTTATTTTAAGTGCGATGAGATATTTGGACTAGAAATGAGAAAAATACACGAGGTCAGATTTCGATTTTTGATTTGATTGACTGCGTGTACGACGGTATAATCAAAAATGCAGGTGGAGAAATGTCCGTTTCTATAAATATGTGTTTCTGTGTCAGTGGGTTACCCTGAGTGGTGAGACCGTGTCAGCAGCAGAACGTGATGATTGGACGTGAAAACGAGTCTAATTAATCTGGTCTAAACCTGGTCTCAACCCCTCACAGTCTGGGTCTTGTGTCAGTCTCAGGACTCTCTCGTCTTGGTCTCCTCTTTCATTGAGCTTATGAGGAAACTCTTTTCAAACTTGTCTTTTAAATGCTTTTTTTTTTTTTTAATCTTAACATCAATTTTAATTTTAATGTTGATTTTAATACAATTAATGTATTTGTTTCACTCTGGGAATGCATTTTAACGCCACATTTTATCTCGGATTATTTTATTGTCTTTTACCCTCCTTAGACCTGGGAAAGTACAAGTTTGGCCTTTTTTTTTTTTTTTTTTCCTTTTTAAATTAAATAACTGCTTATATTGGAAATATCACAATACAATAGTTTTTTCAGATTTTTTATATTTTTTTATTTTTTATTTTTTTTTATGGAATGTCCTTTGTTTTATAAAGCTGCGAAACTCTTGTCTATAAACGTGGATAGAAAACCCACAGCTGGGTCTGAGGAGGTTAAACTGTATTTATGCTCAGTTTTGCTGCTTCTGAACATGATCTCTGACACAAAGACTTGGGAGTGGGAGAACATTTCACAATCATTCGGCACTTTTTTAAAATACTCTTTCCACATATGAGTTTGTATCAAATTCGACACATACAGCAGGTGAATTCAGTTGAATCCGATGTGCAATCTGATTCATACCTTCACAAACTGTCATATAGATTTAGTTTTTTTCTAAGTGGGGCTTTAATATATTCATGCTCTAAGGAGAACGGCGGGGGGAAGAGTGCGTTCTTTGGAGATGAGATAAAACTCTTCATTAATTTGCACAATTTAACATCTGCAGCTACCACAGACAGCTGCTACGTGCGATCCTGCCGTGTTCCCTTGGATTCTGCCGTACACACCCGTTAACCTGACATTCCACTCATATACACTATGTAGAACGAAATTACAACTGAAGATGCATTATTCAGGGAATGATAATCACTACCCACATTATGTCCTGGAAGGATGAACACATCACAAACCACAGTTCTAAGATCTGTAGGTTTAAGAAATCCAATTATATACTAGTCAGAGATCAGAAAATATGATGGTTTTCCTGATGCGGAACACGTTTGGGTCAATTTTCTGAATAAATCATGTTTAAAGCAAAAGCAAACCTATAAAGATAAGATCATTTAAGATAAAGATAAAACAATTTAAGATAAAACAATTTAAGATAAGATAAGATCATTTAAGATAATTAAAGATAAGACAATTTAGATACAAACAATTTAAGATAAGATAAGATCATTTAACATAATATGGAATAAGATAAAATATTTTAAGATAAGATGAGATACAACACAATACGATAATTTAAGATAAGATACCATACCATATGACACGATATGATAATTTAAAATAAGATCATTTAAGATAATTAAAGATAAGACAATTTAAGATAAGATACCATACGACATGACACGATAACGATAAGATAAATTAACATAAGATTATTTAAGATACGATCAGATAAAATAATTTAAGATTATTTAAGATACCATACAACACGATAAGATAATTTAAGATACCATACAACACAATAAGATAATTTAAGATAATTAAAGATAAGACAATTTAAAATAAGATACCATACGACACAATAAGATAAGATCATTTAAGATAAGATACCATACAACACAATAAGATAATTTAAGATAAGATACCATATGACACGATATGATAAGATAATTTAAGATAAGATACCATATGACACGATATGATAAGATAATTTAACATAAGATTATTTAAGATAAGATCAGATAAAATAATTTAAGATAAGATGAGATAAGACTTTATTTAAACCTAACTAACCACCAGTGACCAAAATGTTGAATAACTTCAGAATAACTAATCCTATTAATATATTGAAATAATTTAGGTAAAATGCAGATTTTCATCAGATGTGTGTTTTTTGGACAGTCAGAGTCTCCGTAGTGAATATGAAAACACTATCATTATCTGCAACTTTGATTCACCATAAAAAAAACATGTCGTTCGACAAATAGCAGTGGTATTATCACTTGTTTATGATACATTTCACTTTAAAAGTCCAATTTTTCTCCAGTTTTCACTGTTTTGTTTTATGATGTAAGTTTATTTGGTTTGGTTTATTATGTTTGGTTTATCTACACAGCCAGTAAATTAAATACAGGAAAATATATGATTTAAGCTGGAAAATGCAGAGGTTAATAATAACTTTTCATTTTCTATTTTATTTTATTTTTATTTTTTTTTTGAATAAGTGCAGTTTCAACAATATCACCTCTCTGCTTATTAATAACAAAATTCACAGATCACAGTGGATCTACAAATGCAGAAAACCTTTATTAACAGGCATAATACTGCGAAAATTAGACTTATTTCTCTTAAGACATTTCAGGTTCATATTTGTTCATTTTATCCACACTGTACTGTGACAGGATAATGTGTAAATGTAAATATTTTCATCATGTCATTTTACTTTTTTTTCACATTAAACCAAGGAGAAAATTTGGAGTTGTCATTATGCTGTTATTTTAGCTGATATCACATTGAGTTGTACATGACCACCGAACACCCTTGATGGTGACGTGAACTTTTTTAAATCCAGGTTTAAAACATTCCTCTTTTCATGTGCTTGTGAGTCAACTCTTTTTAATCTTGTCTTTTAAATGCACTTTTTGGATTTTAATGTCTTGCTTTACTCTATTTTAATTTTAACGTTAATTATAATGCATGATTTTAATATAATTAAATGTTTGTTTTTTCTTCATAAAAGCTCACATTAAAGTTGATGGTTATTATATCAGAAAAGGAGAAAAATGAAGAGAGCGTGACTTTTTCAACAAAATCTACCATTAACTGAACATAAACCCAGTGCTTCCATCCGCTGTCATTGATCCAACTCCATGGGTTTTACTGGTGAATCAGTGTTGTAGAAGATGATGGTGTTTCCACGGTAACTACGGAGCCTCTGAACGTCCAAATGGGTCATATCTCATGACCACAAAAAGATGGCAATTATTTGCATGTATTGGTAGAATTAGTGGATCAACAGGTATTAAACATTTTAAATCAGTAGATGCTTTTGGATGCCACTGGATGTTTGGGTCTTTAAGGGTTAAGTAAAGCTGTGAAACTCTCGTCCGCTAAAGAGGACAAAAATGCATCGCTGGGTCTCAGGAAGTTAAACAACATTACGATCTTGGACTTTTATTTCCTAAACCTAAAAGTTGTGAACTCGAGTTTCCTTCCATCCCATCTACACCCTGCCTGAGGATAAAAAGGTTAAAACTATCCATGCATTCATTTATTTTCCATAATCGCTTAATCCATGGTGGGGTCAGGAGGGGCCGGAGCCTCTTCAGCTGCAGATACGTGGACAGGTTCAGTCCACTTCAGTTTTACTTTTATTACAGTTCTAATAATAACAACATGATTATATCGAGGTACTTCACAAATTCAGGTCAAGGCTTTAAAAATACTATCCCCAAAAAAAAGAAAACCGGTAAATCCTCCGAGAGCAGAGAGGACAGAACCAGGCTCTGGGTCAGTACCATCTGGACTCTTAGTAGAAAGAGGAGAGAAAAGCAAATAGAAGCAGCAAGAAAAAACACCAACAGGCAAACAGTGGACGGGTTGGAGGCCACGAGCACACATCAGGAATACAGAGGTCCGAAAGTAGAGGAATGAGGAGGCAGAGGGAGGACGGAGAGGAAGAACCAGCGCCTGCAGGGATGGTTTTCACTTCATGGGTTCGTCTGACCGTCATCAGCGAGGCCCTCACCTGGACACTGAACACCACACAGCTGCTGAAGAACGCTCAGCAGCGGCCGTACTCCTGAGGAGGTTTGGCATGTCACCAAAACTCCTCAACACCTTCTACAGCTGCGTTGTTGAGTCCGTCTAAATCGGCCGCATCACTGTAGCCCCTTTCAGGCCGACAGAACCGCGCCGGCGCCAGTTCTTGCACCTAATCTCCAACCGGCCGACGCGTTCACACCGAAAATCTGAGCGTTCAGGAACCAAAATTTTGTTTTTTCTAAGCAAACTGCGACAACATGAGTGGACGTCACCAGGTCGATCAGAGACAGAAAAATAAACAAACCAAGAAAACGTGAGTGTGGGAAATGGCCGAGAAACCCAGTTGTGATGTTCTGTGTTGCATTAAAAAAAAAACATCTTCAAAAACCATCACACCAGAATGAAAACTGAAAACAGCTTGTGTGGTACGGCAGCGCCGCCATCATGGACGCCTGCAGAGGATGGTGAAGACTGCGTCCAAGTTCACCTGGACTCCCCTGCCCTCCTCCCCTCAGGCTGGAGGTACAGGAGTCTGAAGTGGAGAACATCCAGACTCAGGAACTCCTTCTTTCCCTCCACCACCAGGCTCCTCAACAGCTGACACTTGAACTGTGATACTGTTTATGCACCTTCTACACATATACTCACACCACAGTGATCCTCTGACACTTGATGCGCCTTATATATCATACTGTTTATCATATTTCATACTGTTTACCTCTGACTGTTCAGATTGTTTATCTCTGACAGTTTTGCACATTAACATCTCACCTACCTCTAACAGTTTGCACAGTTACCAGATGTAAATATGAAAATAATCTTCTGTAAATATATTTTTTTCTCCTAGTAATAGTAGTTTATATTTTTATGCTCCTTTTCTCTTGCATGCCTTTTTTTTTTTAAATGGCACTTTGTTTCAGTTGTGCAACTCCTAGTTAAATTGTTCTATTCCAATTTTTTTTATACTTATACTTTTATACTTATCTTACATTCTGGTGGCATTCAGTGTGGACGGCATTTCATCGTACAGGGAAACCTGTTTCTTTTACTGTACACGACAGTAAACGCTTTGATTCTTAAATCTTTTTCCAGCTGTACATACTTCACATATATTCAGATTGGATCTAAATGCATATGTGCAGACATTAGAACTTTAATCAACTAATTAAACCTAATGCTGACCACAGTACTGTACGTCTGCTGTCATGTTTTATTATTTTACAGTGTAAGAGGCAGTTACGTACCCGGGTTTGCATAAATAGATTGCGCACAGACCAACTGCACCAACACTCTGCTATACTGAGCCTGGTGTGTGAAATAATTCTAATGCAAAGAAAAGCGACAGACATCCCAGAGACGGCAACATGTAATCTGGAGGGTTGACAGCCGGAGCAATCAACCCTCCAAATCATTCAGGATGATGGACGGCTAATTTTCCTTTTACATCTTAATGATTAATCCCCCTGCAGTTTGTATTTGTATTTGTGAACAGCCGTGGAGCATCCACGCTGACGCTGATGGTCTGACTAACAGTGGCTCTTATTCAAATTAGCCTCCATGTCCCACTTTCGCCGCCAGAATGAAGACGCTCAGGGAGTCAACACCGGCTTCCACACATGCTCGTATACGTTACAAAAGCTGAAGAGAGGAGTTACTGTCACTGCTGGGTGTGTTTACTGGCAGTCGCATAAGCACCGAGGAAAATGAAGGCGCGCTTGTGGGCTGAATACTTGGTGTGACCCTGGCTTACGTCTGAACAAGGTGTTTATTCAGATTAAACTCCATTTCTGACTTTATATAAGTGAATTCTTGGCTGACATTTTTCAACCAACTGTAAATCGAGGTTAGAAAACACACTTTGGCTAAATACTTTGGACAAATAATAACATTCAGTCCCGAAACGAGACGCACCGTGTTAGAATTTTATGCACACTGAAGTAAAGTTACAATAAAATGTTTGTTTTTACCTCGTCTCATGAAACGATTATGATAATATGATTTATTCTTGATAGATGATGTGTAACTAAGACTCAATATGGACTCATCGAACCTGGTCAAAGGTGATTATTGAGGCGTATAAATAGGAATAAAACGAGGAAAGTGTCTAAAAACAAAATTATCCATAAAGATCCAAACATCCACCGGCAACCAAAATAATTCACTAATATAAAATGCTAAATACCTATTAATCCATTAATCCTATCAATACGTGTAAATAATTGGTGTAAAATACAGTTTGTCGTCTTTTCATGGACATCAGACATGACCCATTTGGACGTTCGTAGGCTCTGTAGTTACCGTGGAAACACCATCATCTTCTAAAACACTGATTCACAAGTAAAACCCATGGAGTTGGATCAGTGAGAGTGGATGGAGACACTTGGTTTATGTTCAGTTAATGTGTTTGGCAGAAAAAAAGTCACTTTTTTTTCAGTTTTCTCTGTTTCTGATAGAATAACCCTTAACTTTAATGAACCTCTATATGATCAGTGAATTAAATATAAGAAAATACTATATTTTCATTGAAAATTAGCAAAATACAAAGGGTAGTATTATAATAAATGGGGATAAATCACTTAAGAAAGGTTAAATAGAGAGAGAAATCATTTGAGAACTACCACACAAAGTCACAATGGGTCTTTACGGGTTATTCCAACATTGGATTTGATTTTTCTAATGAGATTTGATGGAAGAATATTTAAGGTTTCTACGAAAAAATAAATAAGTAAATAAATAAATAAAAAACCACATACTATTACTATTTCTTCCACGGTTAAAATGCTATTTTAGCTCAAATTTGTGGCAAACACAAAGACAAAAGATGCTAAAATAGTGTGTTCATTCCCGAAATGTTTCTACATAAACCCATATATATAACAGTTTTGCTGACGTGTCTCCATTTTGCAGCAGGTATTCGCTCTTCTATGAAACTGCAGATGCATCATCATAGCTGCAAGTAAAAATAGCCCAAAGAACCTATAAAAACATGTTTTTGAAGAGGAGAGAAGGCATTTCAATGAATGAAACATCTGCTATCGTTTGGTTCAGGAACGTCACTGTCATCAACGTCATTGTACTTTGCTTTTATGGTAAAACTTTTATTACCCGTCCCCCGAAGGGGAGGCAAGAGGTATTGTTTTTGGTTGGGTTTGTTTGTTTATTAACACTTTAGCAGCAAAAATATTGGTTGAATTCATACCAAAATTGGTTTATAGATTGCCAGTGACCCAGAATAGATCTGATAACATTTTGTGAAAAGTAGGTCAAAATTCAAGTATTTTATGAATTTTGATTTTTTTTTCCATTTACTTATAATAAGCGAAATTTCAAATGCCTGCAGCATTAAGACTATCAGTTGAATTCATACCAAATGTGGTTTATGGATTGCCAGTGACCCAGAATAGAGGTCATTACATTTTGGGAAAAGTAGATCAAAGTGTCAATTTTTTATGAATTTTTTTCAAGATTTTTTTCTCCCATTTACTTATAATGGGAGAAATTTCACATCTATAAGAAACACAAAAATAGTTTCAATTTACTTCAAACTTGGTACATATATAGAGACAATTGTTATGCTGACATCAACACAGGCATAGACATGATGACAACAGCTGGATCGATGGAAAATAAGCTATAATACGTGCGAGGGGCGGGGTTTGTTGTGCTGCTGGAGTGTTAACAATCAAAGAAACAAACAAACCGAACCAAAAACAATACCCCTTGCCCTGTGGGGCAATAATACTACTAACAGTTCTAAGATATCCCAAAAACACCAAAGGCCAAACACCAAACCTTACACAAAACATCTCCTAAAGCACCAGATTCCTTACAAACTTTACACATTTACACACATTAATTATGAGTCACTCACATATGAGTTTAGCCTTTTCTAAAGAAATACTTCCATATTGCTCATTTTCAGCAGAAACAAAACAGAAACAAATGCACTAAATAATGTATTTGTCTGGCCTTGGCTCGGCTGCACCACATCCTCCTCCTAGCAGCATATAATAACAATCTATATATGTATAATATGAAGCAACAGTAAGACAAAGCAAACACAGTATAAATGCAGTGTTTGTGGAGTGCGTTACGGCTGCAGGCAAATAAACGGAAACGCATATGCAACCAATAAGTTTCTTAAACTGAAGATGTCTGCAAGTGTTTCGGGCGATATTCACTTCTGCGAGCTCACTCTGTATAAAGATAAAGCAAAACAGAGGCTGTGATCTCTGGCATGAAATTAAAAGCAAAGGAATATCCGAAATGAGGACACTAAACATGTTTCACCAGGATGTAACGTGGATGCTTTTTACTAAACCTCATCTGTGTGGAGTTCCAGAAAAGCGGGCGTAAATTGCTTCAACTCCAACCTTTTTTTCTTGTGAGTGAACGTCCAACTTGAGAAGCAAAAATTTCAATTAACGCCAAAAAAAAAAAAAAAAAAAAAAAAACAAAAAAAGAGCTCTAATTTTTCCAGTTTCACATTAAAGGTCAACGTGGCTTTGCAGTCGTGAGTTCAGAGCCCGTGTTAATTGTCAGAGCTGACATCCAGAGGAAAGATTCAAACGATCTCTGAGAAAAAAAAAAAAAAAAGATGCAAAAGTACAAGTTGACAGTGATGTTGTGGCCCGGTTCAGTCCCCGTCTGCTAAACCTGAGCTCAAACGTCCTCAGCGCAGCAGGGCGGGGCCTCCTCAACCCTTTAACCCCTGGCGTGTCTGCGGTGATCGTTCCGAATGTATGATTTTCTTTAAATATTCATCCAAATTCAACCGTTTGCTCAATAGTTAACATTTCAAAACGTGCTGATGGAATAGATCTGATCCTTTCCATACACATCTGAGCATGCTCAGTCCAAGGGCTTTTTTTTAATTTTTATTTATCTATTTTTTTAAACACCCTTTTCTTTGTTGTTGTGTTGTTTATGTTGTTGTTTCCAGTGTTGTGATCTTCCTTTATTTTTGTGTTTTGCACTTTTTGGAGTTTTGGAGTTTTGAAAAGCAGCTGGACCAATTTAGACAAATAGCCCCAAAACATGATTTATTTTCATCAAAATTCACCCGTTTGCTCAATACACTGCAAAAATGTAAGTCTTAACAAGTGTATTTTTCTCATTTCTAGTCAAAATATCTCATCACACTTAAAATAAGACATAATCACCTAAACAGGAGCTTGTAATTCAGATGTAAGAACTTATTTTTAGACAACAGATCTGGAAAATCGTATTTCAAGAAATCTTACCAATACAATTTTCACTTGTTCTATTGACAGATTTTTTTGCTTGAATTTAGCACAAAAAAAAAAAATCTTGAATTAAGCAAAAAAAAAATCTGCCAATGGAACAAATGAAAATTATCTTATAAGATTTCTGTAAATCAGATTTTCCAGATCTATTGTCTAAAAATCAGTTCTTATATCTCACTGAAAAGTTCCTCTTTAGGTGATTCTGCCTTATTCTAAGTGTGATGACATATTTGGACTAGAAATGAGAAAAATACACTTGGTAAGATTTAGATTTTTGCAGTGTAGTTAAAATTTCAAAACGTGCTGATAGAATAGATCTGATCCTTTCCATAGACATCTGAGCATGCTCAGTGCAACCCCTGCCACCTGTGGAAAGAGCGATTGCGACGACTCACTATAAAAATAGAAGGTTTAGGCTGTTTTTTTTTTTGTTTTTTTTTACACCGATTTCCTTGTTTTTTTGTTTTTCCCGTTGTTTCCAGTGTTGTGATCCTCCTCTGTTTTTGTGTTTTGACCTTGTAACTGCTTTTTGGAGTTCAACCAGGCATCCAAAAGCAGCTGGACCCATTTAGAACAACAGCCCCCGAAACAAAAACTACTGGGCCTAAATTTAAATCCTTCTTGTTGTTGAGTGTTCAGTTCACAGTTCATACTCAACATCCTAAATCTCTTAGAAATCCTTAATAGCCTTTATTTCATGAGTATTCATTGGTAAAAGAATGAACACTGTCAAAGGTGTGTTTTTAACTCCAACGCCAAAGAATTCATCTGCAGGCTCTCATGAAATAAAGGCTTTTTACAATTTCTAATTATTCCAACCAAGTGAGTGCCTGGATTTTTGTCTCTTCTCTATTGTTCATGCCCCCTCGTCGAGCACCTCTGGTTTGTCTAATACCAGCCGTTCCCTGTGAAATTGTGTTTTTGTCTTTTTGGATCCTAAATCTCTTCTTGATGTACATTCTGAGTGACTTATTTAGTAAAAACCTATCAACTTTCAGTTCCTCTCTGTCTTTTTGTGTTATTCCACCCTGTTTTGACCCTAAAACACACAATAAAACAAAATCAACGAAGAAAAGGAGCACGAGCACATAACCAGAGCAGCTTTAATGAACCTGAAACAGATTCACAGCAGAACGTTTACCTGGAATAATGCCTAAGGGATTAAAGGGTTAAAATGCTATGATGACTATTTTACATGCACAAATCATTTCAACTAATCAAAGCAAACAAACAAACAAACAAACAAAAAAACATATTCCCATTAAGTTGTTTACGTGGATAATGAAAAGGAACCTTCCACTAATATTCCTGTTAACATGTAACTGGTTTTGAAAGGCACTGATGAATTAATGTGTCAATTTACACATCAAAACGTGGATGGAAGCTGGCGCTGCTCATGCCGTTCTGCTTCTTTGCACTAAAATAGGATTTTTACTGTTTTCCTCTGTTGGACGACCTGTTCGTCTGTACATACACAGACTCGCTCTTTCATTCCTTCAACTATTTGTGCATTTGTAAAACACCGTCGATGTCTTTCATATAAAAGTACGTGTGTTTCTTTTCCCAAACTGCAAAATGGACTTTCTTTTGGATGTGCGTTTATTCGACATCCTTGCAAACTGGTCGTTTATGTACAACACTCTGTTTTGTGGTGATTTCCTAGTCCGTTTTTTTTTTTTTTATATATTTAACCTTCTCTCATTGATTTATCGCCAATTATTATATTATTTTGTACATTCTGTATTTTTTGGTAACAATTGAGTATTATCATGTGTTTCATTCAGTGACTTTAAAATGACTTTCAAGTAAATTTTATTCCACATTAAACATTTCTTCAGTCATTTATTAGCATTTGTTATGATATTATCCTTTGTATTTTGCATTTTTTAGTAAATATCAGGTATTTTTTAGGTACATTTGGTTTTCATCATGTAGATGTTCACAAAAGGTCAGTATATTCAAAGGTTATTCTATCGAAACAGAGAAAACTAAAGAAAAAAGTGACTTTTTCCAACAGAATATATCAGTAACTATTATATCTATAATGACTGTCATATGTCAAACTACATGGGTTTTATTGGACTGTTTTACTAGTGTTTATGAGAAATGGCATTTTACCTGTGTTATTTAAATATATGTGTAGTGTTAGTGGTTCAAAGGTGATTAGATTAGATTAGATTTTTATTGATCCTTTGGACAAAACTCTCATTGAGGTTCCAATAGCAACACAAACACTGAAGAGATACACAAGGAATACTACAAGAAAATAACAAATTAAGTAAGATACTAGTAGAAACAACATGTAGCGAGGTGGTAATAATAATAATAATAATAATAATTTAAAAAAGCAAATTATGTTGTATGTATGTACTATATATATATATATATATTGTGTGTGTTGTCAAATGATTAAAATTTTGCTGTGGATTAATTTCAGTTAATCACAATTAAATATTCAGTTTTAATCTATATTGATCATCTTTCATTTTTCATGAGCAAACAAACTTAAGAAAGAAGAGAATATATATGCACTTGACATGTTTGTTGCAACCTGGGCGACGCATTAGCTGAAGTGCTGGCAGAATCTCCAACTAACGTATGCTTCACATTAATGTGGTATTTTAAGCTGGAAGGGCTTCATTGAAAAGAAAAGTCCTTCCTGCAGAGCAGGGGTCACCAATCCTGGTCCTGGAGGGCCGGTATCCTGCATGTTTTCTCTATTTCCCTCTTCCAACACACCTGATTCAAATGATAAGCCTATCATCAAGCTCTGCAGAAGCCGGATAATGACCATCAGGTGTGCAGGAAGAGGGAAACATCTAGAACATGCAGAATACTGGCCCTCCAGGACCAGGATTGGTGACCCCTGCTGTAGAGTGTGTATAATACTTTGTTGGTCAACTGTTCTGTCTTGTTTTTTTTGTCCTCATATTTCCATCCAGAGCCAACGTGCTGTTTAGTGTCTTCCATCTTTATGGGTTGGTTCTGCTGCCTGTCACTACCGGATCAACTGACCATTTGTTCATGCGAAATGCTAACTCTACTTGGACAAACTGACCCAAATGTGTTACTAGAGACATTCAGAGTCACTCTGCTGCAGATGGGTTAATTGCGTTGAAATTGTTTTAATCAGATTAATCATGATGATGGATTAATCCAAGTTAATGCATTATTTTGACTTTTTGACAGCCCTAATATGTGTGTGTATATATATATATATATATATATATGTATATATGTGTGTGTGTGTGTGTGTGTGTGTGTGTGTGTGTGTGTGTGTGTGTGTAGTTTAATAATCACAGCAGCAGCAGTCCTAAAAATATATAATCATCATCATCATCCTTAAACTAATCCAAGATTTAAACCTTTTGGATCAGTAGATGCTGCAGTTGTTTATGATCACATATTCCAAATGTGCCGGTCACATGTCTGAAGAATTTTTCTAAAACCCAAAAAGTATCAGCACAGCTTGCGTGTCTCAATGGTAAAATGCTAAATTTATCACTACATGTCTTACACATGACCCAGATAAATTCAGAAGGTACGGAACTGTGCATGTAAGAGTCACTGCCATCAAAAAGTAACATAAAAACAACCTTAGAGCTTGAAGTCATGCTGTTGGAGATGGTGGAAGGCATAAGAGAGCTAAAAAATGCAGAAATATGCAAACACTGTGACAGACAGAGCTAATGTTTCAGCACACAGTCGGATGCTAAAACAGTCCTACAGATTAAGGATACAAACTGTGCATTAATATAAACTAAAAAGAAAAAAAAAACAACAAAAATCCTTGTGCTCGGCTCAGCTCAGAAATGCACACACAAACACACACTCGACGCCGGATCTTAATCGTGCTCGACAGTACTCATACAACTACCAGCGAACAACGGTGTCAGCTAAACGCTCCAAATGGAAACATACAGCCACGTTACAGACTTTGTGACAACCTGTCAATTCTGCAGCATTCCCGGCCAAACGCTGCCCCGGTGCCTCGACTCATAACCCCATTCCCTTTATTTCTGCATTATTTACATGTTCCATATTCTTTGGTTGTGAAGTGTACGTGTCATGGAGCTGATCTGTGAAGCGGAGCGAGGATGAAGCATTGCCGTCTCGTGACACGATGGAATTACACCGCAGTGTTTCTGAACTCAGCTCCTATTCAACTCTGCTGGTATCATCTTCAAACTTCAAGCATTTAATTCTGCATTATTACCAAAGACCAATGCCGGCCTGTTTTTACTGTACACTTACATGTTTACTGTTGATACGAGTCCTGATTTGTGTTGTTTGGAGTCTTTTAACTCGTTCTGAATTGCTTTTACTGGAATCGTATTTATTTAGAATAGTTTGAATTTATTTTATTCTTTTTACTGTACACACAAAACATCATAAAGGACATTTCACATCCAGGACACACTCAACAATAACAATAAAGACAAACAGATTTAATTAAGAACAGTTTTTACCCAACAGCAGTAAGTTTTAAAGGGATCAATGCAATAATAGAATATTTACTTATGTATACGTGTGTGTGTGTGTGTGTGTGTGTGTGTGTGAGTGATGGGTTTGCGCTTGTTTGTTTTTTTTTTTTATTTTTTTTACCTATTTATTTTAGCTGCTTTTATTTGTATGTTAATTGTAGGTTTTATATATGATGATCCAGTCTGTACTGGATGGCACTTTTTAATGTCATTGCATTTTTTTACAATGACAATATTGTATTCTGTTGTATTGTTTTGTATTGTGTTGTATTATATTATCTTGTATTGTAATGTATTGCGTTGTGTCATATATACATTACATGAGGTAAGATGAAGGATAAAAATGGGTAAACATATGGTATATTATAATTATATATATATATATATATATTTTTTTTTTTTTTTTAATGTATGATAATTAATTTAAGTTGTTCACCTCTTTGACAGTTAAAAATGCCTTCAGTATACTTTTACTTGGCACGTTATCTGTACGCTTTAAAAGCTTTTCATTTGTATGTT
>JAPQRP010000002.1:8849564-8863142 GCA_037367295.1 Apogon hyalosoma
GAGCTGTGGAGTTGAATGAATGAAGAATTCAGACCCAAGCAGAGCATTTACAGTTTATGTAGACCACAGGGAAATGTGTGAAAATGAAGAATTCCATTTAAAAAAGCAAAATATCACTCCTTCTATGTTGTAGGGAGGTCGGCCGTGGCTCAGGAGGTAGAGCGGGTCGTCCAATAACCGAAGGGTTGGCAGTTCGAATCCCGCTCTGTCCTGGTCTGTCTTTTGTGTCCTTGGGCAAGACACTTCACCCTCCTTGCCTCCAGTGTCACCCACACTGGTGTATGAATGCGTTTGAATGTTCAGTGGTGATCGGAGGGGCCGTTTAGTGTGAATTGGCAGCCATGCTTCTGTACAAATGTAGTTTACCACCACCAGAAGGAGAATGTGAGAGCGAATGAATAATAGCACTTTGGGTGCCTTGAAAAGCTATAGAAATCTAATTCATCATTATTATTATTATATAAAGCAGATACCCTCTCCTGTTTCCACAGAAAAAATAAAGTGACCTTGACATTAACAGCTTCTCTGTGAACAGCGGGTTAACCCTGCTGTCCTGGGTCTGAAAATCCTTGAAGCCCAATCCGGTTGTTCCCCCTGCATAAATTGTTTAACTGCCTGCTAGCAACTTTGAACTTGGTATACCACACACTTTGAGACCTGAGTGGCGGGCTCCACTCTGGCGGAAACCACCACCCCTGGGGTTACCTGCCTCGGTGTGAGTGCTATTCGCTCCTTGCGCCCCCGGGGACTTAAAGAATCCCCAAAGATTCCTCAAAGAATGGCTGAAATGAGGCTCCTTTTCAAAACAGAAGTTGAAAGAGTCTTGCATGAATTCAGAAGGACACGTCTTTGTCAAATGTGCCATTTGTTGAGTCGTGAATGACTTTTCTTACAGTCGTTTCTTTTTCGACCCTTGTTCTGTTAACTCTGACTCAGTTCCACAGATCCACACTAAACAAAGTTTCTTCTTCTTGTGTATGGTTGTGCAACTGTTTTGTTCAGGTTGTTCACACCATTGAACTAAAGTGTCACAACTACTCCTAAATGAAAGGAAGAGTTGATAGATTAACCATCAGTCTGAGGAAGCAGCATTGAATTACATACTCTATTAAAGGGCTCATATTTTGCTAAATCCACTTTTATTCATCTGTGGTTCATTAGTTTGTGTATTTGGACCCTTATAGTTCATACAGTTTGAATTTGAACCCTCCAGGTGCTGCAAAGCTATCTTTATATTCATTTTGGCAAAAATCAAGTGGATTTCTACAACCCGTTTTAATTCTTCAAATTAAGCTCAAATTAAAGTTGAGGGTTATTATCTGGGGCGTCGATAAGGGAGGTAAACATGAGAAATTCATGAGGCCCAGTATCTGAGGAGGGCCCATAGAGGATACAGGTTTGAAGTCCTGATGAGGAATTTAAGTTATTCACTCCTTTGGCAAAGTTAAAGGGAGGAGGAAGGAAGGAAAAGAAAGGAGAGAGAAAAAGAAAGAAAGAAGGAAGGAAGGGAAAAGAAAGATGAAGAAAAAAGAAAAAAAAGGGAGAAGGGGAAAGGAAAAGAAGGAAGAGAAAAAAAAGATGGCTTAAGTTTAAATTATTTAGGAATATTGAATGAAGATGGTAGATATGTTTTGTTTTCTGTTTTTTTATTTATTTGTTTGTTTTTCTCTGTTCATGCAGTGAATGCTCGATGCTGTACACATTTACTGTAATTCGCTGTGAGCGGTGTATCGGGTGAGAAGGATAGGCAAAAAAAAAAAAGCCTTTGCTTCTAGCCTGTTCCTCCTTTGGTTTTGTGTTGCTGAGTGTGATGATTGATGGACAAACCAAAAATACATTTATTCATTCATTGATTCATTGAAGTTGTGGACATTTTGTGTAAGATCTGCTGTATAAGAGAGGTATAGAAGTCGGGAGGTGAACGTTAAAAGTATGTAAAGTTTTGTTTTCACGCTATCATCAGTGATGCTGTCAATGCGTGTACACCCCACCACCCCCACCCCACACCCCCAGTCCAACAGAAGATTAAGAAGATTGGCAATTTCTGCAGGATCCACAATGATTACGTTTTCATTGGGCCCATAATTGGTAACAAAGGTTGGTAGGTTACTTTTTCAGTCAAATTTCTCATTAACTGAGACATAACATAATATAAACCCAGTGTGTCCATCCACTGTCATTGATCCAACTCCATTGGTTTTACTGGTGAATCAATGTTGGAGAAGATGATGGTGTTTCCATGGTAACTACGGCACTGCCGAACGTCCAAATGGGTCATATCTGATGACCATGAAAAGACGACAAACCGCATTTTACACCAATTATTTACATGTATTGACATAATTAGTGGATCAACAGGTATTTAACTTTTGATGTCAGTAAATGATTTTAGGTGCCAGTGGATGTTTGGGTCTTTATGGGTTAAATAAAGGTTAGTTAAATAAACAATTTCTTTGTGAATATGTTCACTTCCTGGTCTGTACACGTGGCTCTGGAAGACGTGACTGTCTTTTCATTTGAGGATGAAAGAATCGCCTTGTTTTGGAATTTTGTTTTGCACCCATAGCCAATCAGAATTGTTTTATTTTCTTGTTCTTAAATGCGATTGGGTGCTTTTTGGTGCGCTGCCAACTCGAGTCAGATGCAGACGCTTTCAGAACTCTAAGTCTTTATGTAGGTGCAACAGGTCATGTTTTACAGTTAACAGAATATGTCCTTTATCTATTCAACTGCGTAGGTGAAATATGACCTTATCATAGTAGCATGAGGTGTCTGAGTTAGTCTTACAAGTGAACAATGCAAAAAAGCAGGGGAACATTAAAATCGGACTCTTATACCAAGTATTATGAGCTGAAGAAAATACTAAAAGTTAGAGAATGCACACATTTTCCTGTTCTCTTCCACTACCGAGGTACATGCTCATGTATGTACAGTCACTGTAAACTTCTACTTCCTTATATCAATGATCCATTTCACTCTGGTTTCTGCATCTATAGGGAAATATGGAACCAAAGCACTGAAATGTGCTTACTAGAAGCCTGACACAACGGTGTACGCCAATGTTCTGTGGGACAGGTAACCTAAAGTTTTCTGAGATATTGTTGAAACCAAAGGGAACAGTAGTACAGAAGAGAAACTGCAGTGGTTGAAGCTTTCGGTCAAACATGAGGGAAAGTTTTGGAGGAAGGAGGACCTGGCCGGTGGAAGTCAAATGATGTCGACGTCGTGCTCAGTATTTATCGGAGTTCTGCAGAAATGCACAATTTATTCAGTCACATACATCCAGATTAGCATTTGCAAACTTCCAACGCTGTATGTGTGGTTTAAATGACGAAGATGATGACGCTACAAACATCTTCTCTGAAACTACTGGTCGGATTCATTTCACATTTTATGTGCAGCTTTCTCGGGACAATGTCTACAAAGGTTGTTCACAATTTTGAGAAACGTTGTTTTTTGAAGTTTTGATGAATATTCGCATTATTAAAAATTTGTCTTTACTTATAATTGCCCATATTTTGATGGCTTATAACGTGGAAATGTTACAGATATCAATATAGTTACCGTCGGGCACTGATTGGAAGTCGACTTTCATTTGGGTTCATGACCTTTGACCTTAAAGGGTCAAACTCAAGGTCACCAGTGTCTAGATTTCAACAGTCTTCTTTTCTGAATTTACTGGTAGATTCATTTCAAATTTTATATGTTGCTTTCTTGGGACAATGTCTACAGAGATTGTTCACAATTTTGAGAGATGTTAATTTTTGGGTTTTTTTGACAAATATTCGCATTACTAAAAATTAGTCTTTCTTTAAAATGGGCCATATTTTGATGTCATATCATATGGAATGGTTAGAGATACTAATATAGTTACTGTTAAGGACTGATAGGAAGTCATATATGGGCTTTGATTTGGGTCCATGACCTTTGACCTTGAGTGACCTTGAAGGGTCAAACTGAAGGACAACAATATCTAGATTTCAGCAATATCCTTTTCAGAGATTACTGGTCACATTCATTTCAAATTGTATATGTATCTTCTTTGGGGCAATGTCTACAAATTTTGTTCAGTTTTGAGAAATTTAGATTTTTGACAAATTCTTGTAACATTAAAAATGTGCTTTTACTTATAACGGTCCAGATTTTCATGGCTTATAACATGGAAATGGTGAGAGATATCAATATAGTTACTATTGAGCACCGATAGGAAATCATATATGGACTTGGATTGAATTAGTTGAGTTCTCCAGTGAAAGTTCCACCCACTTGTGCCACAGGACTCTAACATGGAACAGAACCTGAAAACCTCACAAATCTAACTGGGTATTGATTCTTGAAAGAACACGGTGGTGAAATACAGGGACGTTGGTCCTATTTTTATGGACATTAGATATCATTTCATGTACCTTTTGCATACTACGTTTCTCTGTATCCACTTTAAAAACTGTATTAAAACAATAAAAATAGTCTACATTAAATAGCTTCTCATTTTGCACCAGAGAAGAATTTGGATCGCCGAATGCCTTTTAGCAGAAAAGTAGAGCCCCGAGGATTACTTTGCTTTCTGAGAATATTAGATTTCCATTTTCCATCGAACCTCCTCCGACCCTACCCCATTTATTCTCTAATGAAACCATTAAGGCTAAAACATAATTTCTGCCCTTTCTCAAGTACTGCTACTTTTGAAAACCATTATCAGATCGGTGGAGGTTGATGTAGACAATCCCAGAGCAAAAAAGGTCAACAGGAGACGAAAATGAAGAGAACCACAGAGATTTTGGATGCTATTATAACACAAACCAAAGGGTAAAACTCGAACCCTTTGTTACTTAATGTGATTAACAACCACTGGACTAAATATAAGTTTTTAATATTTTGTGATTTTGGTAAAGGTTATTTCTCCGTAGTAACGTAGAGAAGAGGGTTGAGTGTTATTTAATGGTGTTTTTAATCTTATGCCCTGTCCATATTCATTTAGATCAACACTTTCCTCTAGGTTTGAGCTTCTTAGTCAAAAGGTTTATGTTTCTGAAATAGAGCTTCATTGAAACGCTTTCTCAGTGAAGGGCTTTGTGTGCATCCATGTGAAAACAGGCTCATACTACAGTTTGCTATCGCTGTTTAGTGTGAACATACACGTGAATCATCAAATATTGATCAAATACAGTTTATGACCTGCAGTAGATTATGAACCCCACTGCTGCATTTGGGAAACAGATGCATGTGTTGTTTAAAAATCCATAAAACATGAAAAATGCACTTCAACAACCTTTGCCAGTACATTTTAATTAACTGATATTTGTAAAGTGTCATATCTACAGGAGCCTTTACCCTCTTACATTGGTGTGTTTAAAACTGAGCAAACTCTCACTATGTCCATAAGCTTCTTAAAGTGTTAAAAACACCAATAAATAATCATATTTAGTATTGTTAATATCATTTTTCTTATTACCCCACCCCCCGAAGGGGAGGCAAGGGGCATTGTTTTTTGTTTGGTTTGTTCGTTTCTTTAACAATCTAGCAGTAAATCTATAATTTGAATTCATACCAAATTGGGTTTATAGATTGCCAATGACCCATAATAAATCTGATTACATTTTGGGAAAAGTAGGTCAAAATTTGAATTTTTATACATTTTTTTAAAACATTTTTTCCCCCATTTACTTATAATGGGCAAAATTTCAAGTGTCTATAAAAACATCAGTTTTGCTTCAATTTATGCCAAGTTTGGCACATATACAGTATGGAGGCAATTGATATGCTGACAACACACGCATAGACATGATGACATCAGCTGGATTAATGACAAAATAAGCTACAATATGTGCGAGGGGCGGGGTTTGTTTTGCCTGGAACCACCTATTTTTGTTACTATTATTATGGATAACATTATATAGTAGTGATATGGAGACTGATAACAGTATATCATAAAATGAGTATAAATGATAGTATATTTTGCTGTATCGTTATTAACAGTGAAAACGATATCATTAATATAATAACATCTTAATATGCTATTATAAAGTGATTTTTTTTTATTGGTAGTATTATTATAGTGATGATGCATGCAGTTGTGCAGATATGTCTATATATGTAAGCTTATATTCAAATACAGTTAATACTTAGATTATAGAGTATGGCCTGGAAGATACATTAAAACAGTCTAAAACAATTAAAACCTTTAAAAAGATGTACAAATTAACTAGTATTCAAAAATATAGCCTAGAGCTCAGGATAAACTAAAGAAATTGCTTGTTCAAAAGACTAGGATCATTATTGGCAGTTGAGATAAGGACATGATTTACCTGAATTAAAATTAAATATGTATTCTCTTCTGTTGTATGTTTAGCAATGATTACATTGGAATTTTGTGTGTTTGTTTTCTTGTGGAAACATTATATTAAATGTGAATAGGGTTGGGCAAAATACATTTTACTTCAGCCTAAACCCTTTCAGTCGCATTGTATATGGAACAATGACTGAATAAACTACTACTACGTACTTATTGATCGGAAGCAAGTGAACTGATTGAGAAATGGGCTATGGAATGGAAATGGAAGTAAACAGTTTGAATTATTCCCACTCCTTTTCACATAATATAGAAAATAAATCAGATCTACAGCCCTGTGTAGATCTGAAACATGATGTTTATTGGGGGTAGTAAAATTCTAACAGCCACACAAATGCTTCCGTCAGTCTCTGTATTAAAATCCAACCCGGATATGTCTGGATAGAAGTCTGTATTTTATCCCAAATCCTAATCTTTTAACCCCGACTGTCAATATAAGCATGCAGATTCGAGGCCTAAATTAAAAATGAAGATCCATTCGCCCATTGTGCCGTTGAATCATACGTAACATTAAACATGATTGCGTATGCGTGCTAGTGTGTAAATAGCAGAAACGGTGCCTTAGCCTATTTGAACCCAGGTGCAAGTGGAAACTCTATTCTAGTTATTTTACCGTTAATATAGGCCTATATAGTGTGTCTTTTCATTTTTGAGGTACTTTTTTTTTCCCTCTCTATGGATGTGCTTTTTCATAGTGAAGTGTGATTTATACAACGCGTGCATTAAAGGCCAGAAAAAGGGGATCTCCGTCAAACATGTTCCCGGTGTGTCCTTCTGATAATGTATTAGCTAGTGCTGGTTACCCAACGTTATGTTGTGATCCACTCTTATTAGTAGATTTTATTTCAAGTACAATCTACATTTATACATAAAACATTATTTACCACTCCAGTTTGGTACATTTTAATGTTAAGTAATTTTAAATAACGTTACTCGTTGTACAGTCCTGGGTAAAAGTTCTATTCTATCATCATGTTTGTTGGTTCATTAAAGTGCTAAAAGTCCACACATTTGCATTTGCCTCTGTATTTGGATCCAATCTGATTTATATGAAGTATGTACAAAACGGAAAAACAAGTTTCAGGGTAAAAACAGCTTCTATAAACCAAAGTGGTCGTATTTAATGTGACCTCCTTTTGTTCGGACAACGCGAGATTTATGGCATTAATTTTCTGATGTTTTATATTAGGTTTCATTCAACACGTGTCGGATGTTTCTAATTGTTTTTGCTGCTTCTTGTCATGGGGTCAGAGGTCACATTGAATAGTGACTTTAACCTTTACGACACCTGTAGTTCAGTTTTTTGTGTATCTTTTAAGGCTGTGCACACATTTCCTGTATTTTCTTGTATTTGAAGTAAAGCGAATGAAAAATAAATATGTATGTATGTTCATTTAACTATGAAAACAATTAAGATAAAGGTGGGAATAGAGTAGAATAGAATAGTCTTTATTGTCATTACAATAGTTGTGCAAATAAATTGCAAGTGATCTCTGCCTGCGAAGGTGCACTTACATCTAAATAATTGAAAATATGTGCAAATTAGAGATATGCTGTATGAAGGGTAAACATTTAAAAAATATAAAGGTAGTGTAAAAATGTGCAAGTGTAAACTATGTAAACACATGTATCGGTGTAAACAATGTAAATACAACAGTGTAAACATATGTGGATCAGTATAAACAGTGTAAATATAGCAGTGTAAACAATGTAAACATACATGTATCAGTATAAACAGTTTAAATATAATAGTGTAAACAATGTAAACATACGTGTATCAGTGTAAACAGTTTAAATATAATAGTGTAAACAATGTAAACATACGTGTATCAGTGTAAACAGTACAAATATAACAGTGTAAACACACATGTATCAGTGTAAACAATGTAAACATAAATGTATCAGTGTAAACAGTGTAAATACAAAAGTGTAAACAATGTAAACACACATATCAGTAGAAACAGTGTAGCTGTAACAGTGTAAACAATATAAACATGTGTATTGGTATGAACAGTGTAAATATAATAGTGTAAACAATGTCAACACATATATCAGTGTAAACAGTGCAAATATAACAGTTTAAACAATGTAAACATACACGTATCAGTGTAAACAGTGCAAATACAAAAGTGTAGACAATGTAAACATACATATATCAGTGTAAACAGTGAAAATACAAAAGTGTAGACAATGTAAACATACATATATTAGTGTAAACAGTGCAAATACAAAAGTGTAGACAATGTAAACATACGTGTACCAGACAGGAGGCACGTGTTCAGTAAAGACTGTGTGTCGTGCGTACGAGTGTCCATCTGAGCTTTTGTGTTCTGACGTTAACCTGAACCTCAGCACATACTTACTCCTTCAAATGCTTATTTACTGAGGCAGGTCTGGTTGTATGATTTACCTCTGCTGTTGTGTTGGGAACTCTACCTGCATCTCTGTTGTTGTTGGTCAAGAAACAGCATGGATGACAGCTGTGTTTTATGGATTGTATCCAAAGGAAGTGTTTGACATTTTGTGGGCGAAAGTACAACAACCAGCAGGTTGTGTTTAGCATTCTGAGCCCAAACTGTCCTCCTCATATCTGATAAGGTGGCTGCCAGCGACTGTGCTCCTGGGACTGTAAATTTACCTCCTGGATGCCACCTATGTCTGCGGCATCTGTGTGGCGTCAACACGAACACTTGACCATTAGTTTTTTTTAACAATCTGGACAGTTACGGTGTTAATTTTCCGCATCATTAAGACCCCTGCGCCTCCGTCTTGGCTGTGATCGAGCAACTATTTGTTTCATTTGCCATGCAATTTCCAAGAAAATGATAAAGATTTTCCCAACATGATGCTTAGTCCCCGTCAGTGCCAGCAGCTCTGTAAGCCTTGGCGAGGTGCACACTGCCATTTGCCTGCTCTAATGCATGTGGACTTGCCAGCCACCGCTTTTCACTCGACAGTGGGGAGTTCCACTGGGAGAGTGCTACATATGGAAGTTCCTGCTCTCTCCCCACACCATTTACCTCTATTTTGAGCCTTGACAGACTGAACAGTTTCTACAAGTCTATTCTGAATCATCACATCTCCTCCAGTTTTAGGACTAGTGAGAATCCAGGATAGTCACATCAGTTTTATCCTTATTATTTCTCCTTAAAACTGTTATAAGAACACATATCCTGTTGTTTAATTGATATCTTTTCATCCAGTTTCATGTTGTTCTTGTTTGTTTTTTAATCTTTTCCTATAATTAGTTTAGTTTCTTAAATTAACCTTATTTTTTTTTTACTCACCCCGTCTTTTTTATCTTTATACACTATTAAAGAAAAAAACATTTACTGTCGCATGAAAATTACATAAAAAGCACATTAATGCATCTATTTTGGTGTCATTTATTCATTTACTGTAAATGATAATGTGAATATATTAGTGGGTTTATTACACAACTTCATGCTTTACATTTTTCATATCAAACTAAAAATACTTTTAGCTAAAAATGTCCCTATTTGCATTGATTTTGATGACACCAGCCTTATACACTGTTGCCCATAAAGTTGAATTAATATATTTTTTTACCTCCTTGTGAAATGATTGTGACAATATGATTTATTCTTCATAGATAAAATGTGACTGGGGCTCAGTATGTAATTATTGCATCTGGTCAAAGGTGATTACTGATGTAAAAAAACAGGAATAAAGAGGAATGTGTCTGAAAATAAAATTATTACTATAACTTTGTTGCCAACAGTGTATGAAAAATGGCATTTTTAAGGCAGAGTTATAATAAATTATTCTTTTTTTAAAGGTGTTTTCTCTCCTTGTAATTTAAGAAAATGTTTATCTTGAAAAAGTCTTACGTGAAACAGAAAAGTTGATTAAAAAAAAAAACAACAAATTCCTCAACCATATTTATTAATAATTAAATCCAGCCACAGTCGTTTCCAAATCCCAACTAAAGCTTATTTATGGCTTAAATCTACTTTATACGATGAATCGGGCTGTGAATTCCACTTTCTGATGGGGAAGTATATCTGCTGTTTACATCGACTAAATACATAGAATATATTAAATAGGAAAAGGTGCAAAACAGTTGCATTAATGTGCTTTTTATATGACTTTCACATGACGGTGGGTGTTCTCTTTAGTGCAGTAGTGACAGGGTTAAAGTTCAGGTCTATATTAAAAATTCAATGTCATTTTTTTCTTATCAGCTCATTCAAATGAAGATCGATTTTAGTCGGAGGATTTATTTATTTATTTATTTATTTTAAATGCCTGTGCTACCTTTTAGTATCTTGGCGGTCCACTGCTTATATTATCAACAATATTAAACTGTAAAGAAACATAGTACTGTGGCAGAGTAATGGTATATTAATGTCTAGTCACACATATTTCACTATATAATTTAAAAAAAAACATTTAATTTAAAATAATACAGCCAAATGAGCTGCTGTTACTTTCCGTGTCTACTAGAAATCTAACATTGTTATTACATTTATTATAAAAATGCATAATAACATCTGGTCCTCTGATGTAGTGATTTGTTTAACCAGGGTTTAGACTACTTCCTGGATCACTTCAATTAGTCATATTTCAGCAGTAACCTTCTAACCCGGTGCATTATTAACATATCATAATTTTTCATGAATAATCATCCTAAGATAGGTACATTAATGTGCTTTTGATATGACATTCATATGCTAAAAAGTGCATTTTTGATGCAGAGGTGACTGGGAGGGTTAAAACTCAAGTTTTATATTAAAAACTCAGTGTCCTTAATTTATTAATCTTATCAGCTCATTGAAATGAAAATTGATTTTAGTCACAGAATTGATTTTTTATTTTTATTTTTTTTAATCCCTGTGCTGCATTTAAGTACCCTGGCGCTCCACTGATTATTACATAGTAAATATTGACAATATTAAACTGTAAAGAAGCATAGTGCTGTGACAGAGTAATGTTACACTATTATTACATTTATTATACAAATGCATAATAACATCTGGTTGTATGATGCGATTTGTTTTACCAGGGTTTAGACTACTTCCTGGATCAATTCAATTAGTCATATTTCAGCAGTAACCTTCTAACCTAGTGCATTAACGTATCATTTACATTAATAAATGATCCTAGAATAGGTACATTAATGTGCTTTTTATATGACGTTCACATGCTAATAAGTGCATTTTTGATGCAGAGGTGACTGTGAGGGTTAAAACTCAAGTTTTATGTTAAACATCCAATGTCGATATTTTATTAATCTTATCAGCTCATTCAGTTGAGGTTTGATTTTAGTCACAGGATTAATTTTTATTTTTTTTTCTAAATCCCTGTGCTACTTTATAGTATTGTGGTGGTCCACTGATTATTACATAGTAAATATCAACAATATTAAACTGTAAATAAACATAATGCTGTGGCAGAGTAATGTTAAATTAAGGTCTAGTCACCCATATCTTATTATCATATAATTTAAATATTTAATGTACAATACAGGCAAGCGAACAGTAACTTTCAGCTTCTACTTTTCCAATCACTTTATATAAATACCTAACACTATTATTACATTTATTATAAAAATGGTTCTACGATGTGATGATTTGTTTTACCAGGGTTTAGACTGCTTCCTAGATCAATTCAGTGAGTCATATTTCAGTATGTACATATCCTTTACATTAATAAATCATCCCAAAATAGGTATATAAATGTGCTTTTTATGTGACGTTCACATGCTAATAAGTGCATTTTTGATGCAGAGGTGACTGAGAGGATTAAAACTCAAGTTTTATATGAAACATTTAATGTCCTTATTTTATTAATCTTATCAGCCTCTAATAGAAAATGATTTTAGTCAGAGGATTGATTTTTTTTTTTTTTTTTAAACCCAGCACTAGATATTAATATCTTATCTGTTTGTTACTAAATCCAAACAATATTGAACTGTGTGATTTAACTGTCATAGAGAGTAACTGCATTTCAGTAAGTTTTATTAACAGAATACAGCACCGGGAGCTGTAATCAAATGACTCACGCTGTGTACGTTATTACTTGGTAGAAATATTAGCTGTTATCACAACAGGGAGATTTATTTTTTATATATATCTTTAACTTGTACTTTCAAAATGTCTTGTCTTCATAGTGAACCGTGCAGAAAATACACAATTTCCAGCTCTCGGGGTTTTCCACTGGGGATATGGGAACATGGGGCTATGGAAGGGGGGGGGGGGCTCCCAGGCACCTGTCCAGGCGCCGCTTAATTGAGATGGGTTTCAATGACAGCACATTAGGTAGCCTTGACATCCTTTGCTTGGCTGTAATTCCGTGTTGTTTTCCAGGCGAACAGCAAGCGAGTCACGTAATCGCGACCACATTCATTCCCACCCACCATAACAGTGTGCTGACCTGTGATGCATTATCACATTAAACCCATTGGTCATGTCAAATGCAAATCAATCTAGTTTAAAATTTAATATGTGGGTCTGGTGGTCCGGGACGCGGTACCTGCAGCAGGTTTAACTGCATTAGTTATGTGTGCCTATTAAAATTTAATGATCATAGAAGCTATTATATGGTCCTATGCTTCTTTTAGCCTGCTGTTATTGTGTACATGTGTCACCCTGTGATGCCCTACAGCCACATGCACCAAAGAAAAACATTTAAAGAGGCATTACGGCGGCGTTTTTCAAATGTGGGGTCACCTGGAATTCAAATGGGGTCACCTGAAATTTCTAGTAATTGATGAAAAAAATAAAACAAACAACGTACTAATAAAAAATATATGTTGAGTTGAGAGCGACAATCACAATTTATTTATTTTTTTTTCTATTTTACCTTTATTTAACCCTATTAAGATCATAAATCTTTTACAAGTAGCAGCCGTACAAAGGCCAAACAATATAAAACACACACACGATACATAAAATAAACAATAAAACACACCGACAACTGTTCAACCATAATGACATCAAGAAAAACGGTGACATTCCTCCTTCAATGTTCATAATACTTTTAAAATCACGAACAGAATTTTTGTAGAGTGTTTGTATTTTAACAGTGGTTTTGACAGTTGACGTAAAAGACATGACAAACTATGAAGCTGAAGCTGAAGCACTGTGGTACTGTTTCTTTCAAATGTTCACTGTGGTCGGTTTAAGTTTAATAATTCCTAGTTTGGTTCTTGTTTGTTCAGTATTCATTGTCAGTCTTGTAAATCCAAGCTGGACTGACTGTACATA
>JAPQRP010000002.1:8887493-8900869 GCA_037367295.1 Apogon hyalosoma
TATGAAAGAGCTGCAGCATCTGAAACCCACCACAAGGAACATTTGACAGATAAACAGTACCACAGTGCTTCAGTTTGTCATGTCTTTTATGGATTGTGATTGTCTCTCTCAACTCACCATATATTTGTTATTAGTAAATTTTTTTTTAATCAATTTTTTGAAATTTCAGGCGACCCCATTTGAATTCCAGGCGACCCCAAGGTTGAAAAACACCGGGTTAGTAACACCTCTACGCTCAGGGCGTTTCCAACGTGGAAGTGACGTCACACTGCGTCACCGACCCTTTGATTCCGGAACACAGGTCCGCTGTGTAAAAGTCCAGCCTGTTTGACCTCTGTTACTCCTCTGGCTGTGGAAATCGGTCGGTGGTGGAAAAAAGGCAGGATCTGGGATCACCATCTCACCTTTTTTTCCGGGATCTCTGTGTAAAAGTGAGGACAGTGAGTCAACGATCCAGACTGATCTCAATAAATGCCGTTGTATGTCATGCCAGTTTTTAGGGCATTTGGTGTGCTATACCTTTTTTGACCTTTCGTGTGTTATTAAATCGCGTGTCAATTTTCGGTACACATAACCCTAACCCTCAGTGCGTGGTACGTGACGTATCGGTTCAGGTCGGACAGGAGACTAATAACAGCATGAACATACACATGGAAAGTTTATAATGCATACAGATACCACACCATTTTAAGTTTTAAAAATGGACAGTGGTATGAAAATAATTGTGTCTTTATTATGCAAGCAAAGGGAAAAAAAGGCAAACAAAATATACGATTTTTTTAAAAATTAAGATTTGAAAACAAAAATGACGGTTTCAAAAGGTTTAAGCTTAACAAAATCGATTGTGTTCTCATTTTCCTTCATTTCAGATCTGAAACTTCTGCTTGCAGGCCAAAATATTTTGTCGTTTCAAAAGTTTTGTTTGTAAGTCCAAAGGTTTCGCGCCTTTAAATCTTTTGCAAATCAAAAAGTTTTGCTTGCAAGTTCAAGTGGTACTTACTTCCGGGTCAAAATCGTTTGAGAGTAGAACAGTTTTGCGTGTTGAAATCTTTTGTGAAGCAAAAACTTTTGCTGGTAAGTTCACAGGATCTACACGAGCAGAAGGGGTGGATTTCTATTGGTTGATTTTGTTTGTTTTCTTTTTTGTTTCCCTTTTTCCCCTTTGCTTGCAAAATAAAGACAAAATTATCTTCATACAGAGGCGAGGTCTGTCCAACGTTCAAAGGCGAGTCATTCTATAATTACAATTACAGACACAAACTTCTCTAGTTCTCTGTACTTCTGCACAAACCATGTTGTGTGATTATAAATGACTTTTTTTTCCGTTTGCGTCCTCTCAGCTGACAGAAAAACACAACTTTAAGTAAAATGTATTCCTCCACTTTGATAATTAAAAAGTTAACACCCTATGTCTTTCTGTAGAGTCTCTCCTGCTTTGTTAGAGTTGTATTGTGTGAACTTTTCTAATTACGGCCACATTTTCTGTGCTTTGTATGTGGCTGTAATTATGCATATTGGTTGTTGATAAGGCTTGAAGGATGCTGTTTTTCCTTTAATTTGTTGTTTTGCTGGTTAAGGTGATTTAATGTACGGGTTTATCCGTTGTGTAAAATTGTCTCTTGTTGCACTATATTAAATGTAACTAATTAAAAGGTTTCCCACAGTGCATCTCGGTTCCTCTCTGGTTTTGGGGACACAGTAGCATAAGCAGCAGATGATACAGCGTATGTATTAAACACAACCACATTTTACATGTAATGCCATAACATTCATAATGTTTTAACCCTTTAATCGGGCAAGTTACTATTTTTGGTAATTTCGGGACATAATACAAGACAGTAGTTACTTTTCCTTCCACCCTCAAATTGCGCAAAGATAACTTAAATTTGCCTAACGGAAAAATGTCAATTTTGCCAAAACTCTCATTTTTCAAGTAAAAATTTTTGCGCTGGCAAGATGTGGTTTTGCAGGCGTAGTGCAATTAGTATATCACCCGAAACTGCAATGGAAAAATGTTTTTCTGCAACTAGAGTCACATGAATGAAAAACCCAGATGTTTATGGACGTTACAAGTGAAGAAGAAGAGTTTTAAAAGAAACATGGCGCGGCATGTGTGAACAGACCAGGAAAACCAATCATTTTTTAATTTAGTACAGGATAAAGAAGTAATATTGGGTGATTTTATTGTTTTTGTTTTTTTGTTTTTTTTTTTTAGAATATCATATTTTTATGCTTTTGTACTTTGTATTCTTTTGTGTGTCTTGTGTCTTTTAATCTGTAAAGTATTTTTGTTTTTTGTGTGTGCAGCTGTCTTATCCTTTTATTCTGTAAAGCACTTTGTGAGGTTTCTCTGTGATAAGTGCTATATAAATACATTTTATTTATTTACTTATATAATAATAATGAATATAGCTGTAAATCGACACGATATTTACGTTTATTGCCATGTCTAAGGCATGTCATCTTGTATCATCTCGTGATAATAAATAAATCATCGTGTTTGTGATTCAATAGGAAAACCAACATTATGCACTTCTGTTTTTTCGACACTAAATATTGGTAAAGTTTTGTGCATATGATCAGTTTCCTCCTGAAGAAAACAATGGCAAAACTCCAACATATGTTTTTTATTTAATAGAAAGTAGCGTGTGAGTCAAGTGTGTATTTATCGCACTCTTATGTCAACAGTGTTACAAAAATATCTTTATAAACGGTGTTCAATTTCAATTTTACTCAGTTGTATATATGATATTTAGAAGAGTCTTTCTGTAAAAATACCACGTGGTGTTCTGGTTATGTTGATTTTAGGCCTGAAAACAGCATAAATGTCAACTATACCTGTCGACTATGGCTACGTTCAGACTGCAGGCTAATGTGGCTCATATCCGATTTTTTTTGCCCATATGTGACCTGTATCCGATCTGTTAAAGACCGTTTGAACAGCACTAATCTATTTTTTTTCCAATCCGACCCAGGCCACTTTCATATGTGGTCCTAAATCCGATGCATATCTGATATTTTCCAGTGCGACTTCAGTCTGAACGGCCAGGTCGCATTTATCCGACCTTTACGCCATTGAAATCCGACACACGTCACAGTTCTGCATCCCAGGAGTGTTACTTCCATTTACACGTTGCGTGCCTGCGTGGTCACGTATTGCGTCAGCACCTCTTTTGCGCATCCGGGTCACTGCAGGGTCACATTCAGTTCATACTCAAAACTGACTGGAGTTGCATTTGTGTAATATGAAAGAGGACACAAAAAAAATTAGATATCTTTCTTTCTTCTTTTTCATTTTTTTTTTTTTTGTTTTACAAGTAAATATGACACATTCCTGCATAAATTTAAACAACCCAGTACTTGAGATGCACTTTAAAGCCGTTTTGGGAAAACAGACGATTTTAGACTTTCCAGAGCGTACGTATAAAGAAACAAAGGACTAAAATGAGACAAGAAACAATGCTTAAGTCGTCTGTTTGATCCCTTTTGCACTTTGCAGTATATCCTCTGTAATGTGTTTACACAACCACAGAATCCTGAAGATTAGATTGACTGAAGCTGGAGCAGGAGGATTTTATTCTCTATGTTTTAACTGAAGTCTGAGAAAGTGAAGGAGAGGCAGAAAAGACCGAATGGACAAAGAGGCAGTGATAAAGAGAAATAAAGGAAGAGGTAATAATATGTAACAGAGAGAGAGATTTGGAATTGCTGCCGACCACATTGGGGAAGATATCGCTCTATTAGCATAAAATTACAATGGTGGAGGGTTTGCCTCTGCTTGAGGGATTGTCTGAGATCAGCTTAATCTCAAAGTGCCGGCAAATCTGATGACTCCCCCAAAGTTTAATCATGCCACCAGGGCGATAGAGGACCTGATGAGTACCAAATGACACACTAGGGTATCCTCTCCAGCAAACCCACTCTTTTATGTTAGTACTACATGATCCCACAATGTCTATCGCAACACGACGTCAGGGTTTTAATGTGTCCGGTGGCCACAAAGCGCCCCCATAAACATTAGAAGATCCACGACATCGAGTGACGTCTGTGAAAAGGTGGGTTTTTATCCTGGTATTGTTATGCTTTACAGCGCTCGAGCTGATAGACTTATACATGAAAGACCCCGCATAGAATATATGTTTCTGTAATCAGTAGCAGTAACTAGTTTCCGATGTTGGCTCCAACTTCTGCTGGGGAAAAAAATAAATCCATATTTTAACCCTTAAACACCCAGAACTATTTTTGTAGCAACTTCTAAATGAATTTACTATACATTTAACCTTGCCTAAGGGATTTATCACCATTTATGCTAATATCATCTTCTACATTTTGCCGGCGTTTGTCTATATTTAACGTACTGATCATGTAGATAGGTATTTATTTCTAATGCTTGTTGACAGAAGTATTTTTGTGGTGAATTCCAACATTATCTTTCCTTACATTTAACCTTGCCTGAGTGATTTATCACCATTTTTTCTAGTATCTTCTACATTTTGCATTTTTGAGTGAAATTCAGGTTTTTTCTATATTTAATGTACTGATCATGCAGATAGGTATTTATTTTTAATCCTTCCTCACCTTATTTATAATATACATAAAAACAAGTGTTTACAACTACAACTACATGGGTTTTACTGGTGAATCAATGTTGCAAAAGACGGTGTATTATATCAAGAACATAAAACAATATACTCTCACAAATTTAACCCAGTATAATAAATATAGAATATAAGCACTGCCCTATAGGTGTTTGATCGCACAGGCTACATATTGCACATCTCTAAGGCCGCATTGCACATAAATCCATAAAATCTAAACAATAATTAAATCAATAAATAACATGGATGCAATATATAATAGAGTAATAACAGTTGCTGATAGAAACAGGAAGCCAATCATAAGGCTTTTCTGTTCCCTACGGAGCCTCTAAACATCCAAATGGGTCATATCCAACAACCATGAAAAGCAGAGAAACTGCATTTTACCTGATTTATTAAGTAAATTGATAGGATTAGTGGATCCACAGGTATTAAACATTTTTAGATCAGTAGATGCTTCGGGTCGGATGGAGCTGTTTAAGTCTCTGACAGTTACTACATGCCGTATTTTTGTTTTTCTATTGCACATAAGTCATTCTAAAGGTGTGAAATTATATGTTTTTTAACCCATCTGCTGGTCTGGACAGATAAATGAGTCCAAATCTGCTGGCATGAATCTGAGACACTTCTTTGTCACGTGTATTTTTTTTTTAATTATCATAATTTATTTAAAAGGGGCAGTGCCTATTAATGAACATGTAAATATGCCAGAATGAGCCTGAGACTGCTTTCCATCTGCAGTCCCTGGCAGGTCAGAAGAAATAACGTTATAATGACAGAAATTACAATGAAATACAAAAAAATTACAACACAACAGAAGAACTGGACAATTGGCACAAACTAATGACACTAACAAAGAACACTGAGAAGACACAGAGAAGCGTAAAATTAGCGCCGACAGATCTGGTTTCTTTTGCGCCACTTTTTTTTTTAGATGGTCTTTAAAAGTGTTGAATGTGGTCCAGTCTCTTATTGGAGCTGGACTCTCATCCCAGACTTCAGTACTTTTGACTGATAACACCTGTTTACTGAAGGCTGTGTTTAAGTGGTTCCTCTGGAGGAGCCTCTGGTTAGGGTGTTTTCACACTGGGTATCCGAGTCCACTGGATCCCAAAGTCCACTTAATTTAATCAGTATGAATGCAAACGTTCCATGTGTGAGTACGGTACCAGAGTCCAGCTGAGAAGGTAGTCCTGGGTCCGGACTGTGTGGACTCCGGTACGGAATGTTGGCGTGTGAAAGCGATCCGTGCCCAAGACCAGAAGTGACATAATCACCACTCCAACAACAGAAATGACCTAATCACCATGAGACTGTAGACTGTGCTCCTGCTGTCTCCTGAAAAGCCTCGGATCCACGTAACACAGGCTCGCTTTACCGACTGTGATATCGGGGACAACAAAGGTCGCTCTTCTTGTCTTTGCGTCAAACAGGCCAACACAGACGCGGGCCACTTGCGGCCTGATGGCCGACCCTGACTGGCCCCCATGAGGTCATTGGCAAAATTAAAAGTCAACACAAATATATATCACTGTAATAGATGCAACCAATACAACGGCACCGCTTTTATTTTGAAATTAATGTTTTTTCATGCATACTTTCGGTAATTAGCATAAGGTTTATGCACTGATTGGTTTGTCGGTTAGTTTCAGCCCATGAAGATGTCAGCTAACGCCAAAAAAGAAAGATTGATTCAGAATGCAGATTTTTTAACAAGACATGGACTTCTTATTTATTTACTTATTTACTTATTTGACAGGGACAATGCAGTCGAACATAGTTACAAGTCTGCAGCTGATGAGATGCATTTAGAGTTTATAGCTAGTGCTAGTTCTCAGCTCCTGTCCCCAGTTGGGCTCTTCCACAACACTGCAGTACAATATGAAATACACATCATTTAAAACAATCATACCATACATAAAAGTAATATTTATAACATATACATCATTTAAAACGAACATACCATACACTGCACATTTTACTTTTCTTGTACTCGTGCAATGACAATAAAGACATTCTATTCTATTCTATTCTTCTATAGTCCAGTGTTGCATTTATATATGAAGCAGTCACTCACTCACTTACTCTTTACAGATGAGAACAGTTGTGTTTCGTCTTTATCCAGGTTTTGGTTCTGCTGGTGAACATCTTAAACTGTGTGATGGATTTGATTTCTGACGGCAGTGACTTCTACAGTTTAATACTCTTACAGGAGAAGGATGATTGTCTGAATGTTGTCCTGCAGAATGGGATTTTGCAGTTCAGGTTAGAGGAGCTTCTGGTGACTCTATTGCCGTTTTGTCTCCCAACAAAATTGACTGAGTGCTTCAGGTGCTAAGTTATTTATACATTTGAAAATTAGCTTGAGGAAACATTAAGTGGCTAAAGCTTTCGAAGCTTAGCAAGTTGTATTTTTGGAGGATATGGCAGTGGTGGTACCTGACTGTTTTGTCCGTGATTTTTAGAGCCTGCTTATACAGAGAGCAGATGTGTTCGGTGGGAGTGGGGCACGCTTTAGCCCAGACTGTCACGCAGTATGAGACATGTGAAAAAATCAGAGCATGCACGGACAGCAGGGCAGCCTGGTTCTAAGTATTTCTTCATTGAAGTCAGAGGTTAAAAAACAAATAAGCAAAAAAAAAAAAAAAAAAAACCCTGGGATGCAAACAAAGGAAGCAGGAGGCATTTATGGTTTTTCATGTACCGTTAACGTGGTGCTGGCTTTGCACACTTTCAAAATTGTTTTTGTGAATATTCATTAAATAGTTGTAATCTGTTCTCCACATTTTCTTTGTATCATTGTATTGCTTCATTTACTGTTTTTTATAGCTATATATTGAGCAGAGCTGCAGGTGTATTGGCGCAATAAGAAAATGTATTACCCACCCCTGGGCTAACAGATAGAAAAGTGCTGCCTGTGAATAGAACAGTCGCTCGGTTGATAACATCAGGGTTTGTCTTTTCCGCGTTTGTTGGATAGCAACAGAATCATTAACACTTGCCACCTACTGTTTCAGCCAGACTGAGCTCATGAAATCCCATTGCACATCACGCCAGTTCTTACGGCATTTGGCGAGCTATACGCACGCATTTTCATCCTTTCGCGTGTTATTCAACGCCATTTAATCACGTGTCAATGTACGCCAAGATCTCCAGGTTATATATCCATAACCGCTAACCCTAACCGCGTTGTAGTCGACGCGGCGTGAACATGACACAAAACACAACAATTCATGATATTGTGTCGGTTTCGGTACAGCACGGATCCGGACACCCAGTCTGAAAACAGCCGTACTCTCCCATTGGTGCTGGATTTGAACAGAAACTCCCCCAAAGGCAGAGGATCAAGTCCATACAAGCTCTTATAGACAGAGCAAGCAAGCAATTTCAAAACTTACAATACTGTATTTTCGTGTAAATGAACTCTAACAAGTATCCAACATGAAGACACGTATTATGAGAATTATCTTCATTATCTGAGAGGACCTGGAGAATGTTGTCCTGAACTTACTCCTCTGCTGTTGAAAGAAGAAATATTACACAACACCACAAATATAGAAACACTATTGGTTGCATTATAATTAGAATATTATGTAAAGATGTAATTATGTTTAGGCACATGTAAATAAGTTGATGAGTTGTTTTGTTTCCTTCCTACACAGACTTTGTATAATATCACAGAACAGGTTCAGGGTATTTATTTGTATCTGTAAATAGAACAGCTTTGCAAAATCCTTCTTAACATGTATTTTATAAGTAGCACAATCACAGACGGTAGCAAAACACAAAAAAGGACAATATGTTCTAAGGACGAGGCTGTAGGGCTGAGACAGCAAACAACTTTCAAGGTTTTTGGGACTGACCTGGGATTAATCTCAACTGGAAACAAAGTCCAAAAAACATTTCAGATGGAGTTTTGCTTTCAGGTTTGTACTTTAGGTAAGCTCCTGCAACAGCCTCAGGGATTTGGTCAAATTACCTGATTGCAGGGAAAAGAAGCTGTAATAAAAAGAAAATAAATAAAAAATAAAATTGTTGAGTCAAGAACCACCTTCAAAAACAGGCTGTTTTAAGGTGAAGCATGACATTTACTTTAAGATTAACCCATAAAGACCCAAACATCCACCGGCAATTATAACCATCAACTGGTGTAAAATGTTTAATACCATTTGATCCATTAATCCTATCAATTCATGTAAATAATTGGTGTAAAATACAGTTTGTCGTCTTCTCATGATAATCACGTGTGACCCATTTGGACGTTCAGGGGCTACATAGCGAACAGGGAAACACCGTCATCTTCTACAACATTGATTCACCACTAAAGCCCATGGAGTTGGATCAATGACAGTGGACGGAGACACTGGGTTTATATGTAGTTAATGTTATATTTTACTGAAAAAGTCAATTTTCTTAGCTTTCTCTGTTTTTGATATAATAACCCTCAACTTTACTCTTAGCTTTTATGAACACTGACATAAAATTAAATAAATAAATGCAAATTAAATGCAGGACAACATCTGACCGCCACTGAAAAAACACAAAATACAGGAGATATTACATTAAATGGGGATAAATCACTTTAAGAAAAGTTACATATAGAGAAAAATGTATTTGGGAACTGACACAAAAGTAACACTGGGTCCTTATGGGATAAAATCAGATGTGTTTGAGAACTGTTGGAATTTATGGACTGAGATTATTAATCAACACAGAAGAGACTTTAAGTAAAATGAACATTAATTGTATATAATTATAATTCCCCTGATTTAGGCTACGTCCAGACAGCAGGTCCTAATGCACAAATTGGGTCTTTGGATGAAATCCGAATTTTCTGTGTGCTCGTTCATATTACACATTAAATGCAACTTCTATCAGTTTTGAGTATGAACTGAATGCGAACCTGAAGTGACCCACATCCGCCAAATTCAGAGGTCCTGATGTAATACGAGACCGCGCAGGCATGCAACGTGTTTACGGAAGTGCAGTAAGTATGTTTTTCCTGCTGCTTCTCCTTCTGGAACACAGAATTGTGATGTTTGTCGCATTTCAATGAAGTAAAGGTCGGATAAATGAAGGAACTGGGGAAAGACATAACAACCAATAAAAGACCAATGGATCACGATTATTGAAGGAATATAAACAATGGAAAAAATAACTCAAACTGCGACTACAAGAAGCACAAAAGAACAAAAAAAAAAAAAAATCAAACAAATGGACTGAATACAGAACCTGGAATGGTGGGAGGACTAAATAATGTGGACGTAGTGTCGTGTTGTGTACCCAAGCAAGTTTTGTTGGTTAATTTTTTGTTTATTATGTGGTTATAAAATTTTAATAAAAACTTCAGTTAAAAAGAAAAAAAAAATTAAAAAAATAAATAAAAAGGCGGACAAATGCGACCTGGCTGTTCAGACTGAAGTCACATTGCAAAAAATATCAGATACGTATCGGATTCAGGACCACATATTAAAGTGGCCTGGGTCGGATTTGAACAAAATCGGATTAGTGCAGTTCAAACTGTCTTTAACAGATCGGATACAGGTCACATATGGGCAAAAAAAAAAAAAAAAATAATCAGATTTGGGCCACATTAGCCTGCAGTTTGAACATAGTCTGACATATTGACTGAACTTATTGACTTGATGTTTTCTCTCTGTGTTTTGGTTAAAGTTTAGGGCAGGGGTGTCAAAGTCATTTTTTCAGCCCAATCTCAAGTGGTTTAGACCAGTAAAGTCATAGCATCATAACCTGCAAATAATGACAACTTTTTCTCTTTGATTTAGCGCAATAAAAAACATTAATCTATGAAAATATTTACATTTACAAACTATCCTTTAACAAAAAATGTGAATAACCTGAAAAAACTTGCATTTTGTAAGAAAAATAAGTACAGTTTTAACAATATTATGCCTCAATTTATTTATACAATGTTATACTAACATTTAGTAACAGGTATAATAGTTAAAAATTCAGAGTTTGGAAGTAAAATAAGAGCAATTTCTCATTCAGTTTCTCATTTGCCCTGGTCATTGTTGTTCTTGGTAGTTCTTTGAGGTATAACTGGACTAGTTTTGTTTAAAAGAGCAAAACTAGCCCAGTTGAACCTAGAAATATGGAGTTGTCACTATTTATAGGTTATTATGCTATTATTTTACTTTAAATTCTATTGATCTGAATGCGGAACCTGAACTAAAATGAGTTCAACACCCTTTATTGTTAATATCTTAAAGTGTAATTTTTGCACTTGAAAATTTTGCGCCGGATTTGACCTTTTGGGGGGCCGGTTTAGGGATTATTTTATTTTCATTCATTCATTTATGTATTTATTTTTAATTATTATACTTTTTGGGGGGTCATGTAATGGTTTGAAAACAAAAGTACACATGAGAAACTGAACCTGTCATTTATTTTCATATAGTATCAGTTGTGTGCTATACATCAATCAGCCACAACATTATGACTACTGACAGGAGAAGTGGTAATTGTTATTAATTCATTACAGTGGGACTTTTCACTGGGTTGGATATGTTAGGCTATAAATAAACATTTAGTCTTTAAAGTCGAAACAGCAAAAATGACAAGAGCAGGAATCTGATTGAGGGAGAAATTGTGATGATAAAATCACATAACCACAAAACATAAATGAACAAACATCATCCTTTTACCTTAAAATATATAAAACATGTTAGTCAAATTCACCCCAAGATCTGCGTAAGAATTCACTCAAAATGTATTGTATAATTTACAACAACATTTAGTAAATACACGTTGTGCAACAAAACAATTAAGTGCTTAATCATGTCAAATATGAGCAGTTTGTGTATTTGCAGAAAGATAAACTGAGCATTCATTTACAGTTTAGTCCGGGCTTCTACAGTCGAATCCTGCATCTAGAATTGCTGCACAATAATTAAAAAAAAAAAAAAAAAAAAAAAATCACATTGTATTGTTAAGCTGATTGTATTATTTTTAATCTCCTAACTCGCTAAAAATAGTGGATCCTTTTGCTGATGTTTAGCATAACTGTGAAAAGTGTCTCTGAATTTGAAAGACACCCGACATTTCATGCACCAACAATGACTTTTCACATCGATGGAAAACGCTGAAAGAAATCCAACATTTAGAAACTCTGATGTTATTTTTACACCTTCATTTCATTATGAAGGGTGATGTTTTGTTTCAGCCCTTTCTCTGCTCTTTGCTCTCCGTTTCTGGCTGTTAATGTTTTCACATTTGCTCTTTGCTCTGTGTTAGAAGAAAGCTGCTACCTCCTGTAGGCGTGAACTTCCTCTAATGTTGTGGCACAAAGTAGAAAAGAAAGAAAAGTCCTTGTTAAATGTAATGGCAGAGTGAAAAGTAGATTCAAAACACAGGAGTCCATGACACAGAATCACAGTTAAAGTGACCTTTAAGGATAGGATTTGCTTAACCCTTAAAGACCCAAACGTCCACTGGTGACCAAAACCATCTACTGATCGAAACTGTTTAATACCTGTTGATCCATTAATCCTATCAATGCATGTAAGTAATTGGTTCTGTCGTCTTTTCACGGACATCAGATACGACCCATTTGGATGTTCAGAGGTTCTGTAGTTACCGTGGAAACACCGTCATCTTCTACAGCATTGATTCACCAGTAAAACCCATGGATTTGGATCAATGACAGCGAATGGACACACTAGGTTTATGTTCAGTTAATGACATATTTAATGCAAATCTCACTTTTTCTTACATTTTTCTGTTTTGATAGAGTTAAGCGGGGTACACACATAAAGATAATCAGGCTGTTTCTGTCCTGATTTTCCTCCTTCCCGACCAAGGACGGCAAACGCCAGATTATTTTATGTTTTATAAGATTATCCTGTGGTCTGACGTGTTAAGGGTGACTTCGTCCCGACCCGTTTTTGAAGCCGACCTAAAATCTTCATGTGTGGGGAAAGCCGACGACTCCCGAGTCAGGACTCTGTGAATTGTGACGTGGAACAGAATGTAGCCAATCAAGAAGCGAGCGGACAGAGGAACAAGGAAGCAGGCCGACCTGAAACATAAAGTTCGGTGGAACTCAGAAATTTGGGAATTTTCCGTCCAGAATAGTCCCAAGAACGTCATTCCCTCCTCTCGTATGTCCTCTTCCATGTTGTGTTCTCCGGTTGTTGCTATGTTTCTTCTTCGTTTTTGTTAGATAACGTTTGATCACGCGAGATTTCTGGCTTCGAGGACTAGATTTTAGATCGGCGCTGGGGCAGAATCGTTATGTGTGTGGTGTGCTGTGTTGAGTTTATCGGAGCACACCACACACAGTACGATCAAAACTGTTCAATGCCTGATTTTTTTATCCTCATGTGTGGGGTCTGGAACAGATTAAAAAAAATCTCTTCAAATTTAGAAAATCCATGTGTATACCCGCTTTAACTCAAAAGTTATGAGTTTTCATGAAAATCTAAATCAAATATAGGACATTAAATGTAGGAAAGTACATGATTTGCAGTGAAAATTGCAAAATATAGAGGATAATATTATAATAAATGTGGATAAATCACATACGGAAGGTTAAATAGAGAGAAATATTCCTCTGGGAACTGACACAAGAGTAACACTGGGTCTTTATGGGTTGAAGTATGTGAACGGTGGTGGACTTGGGGCATGAAATGGACAGTTTATTTTTGATGTGTAATACTGCTGTGAAATGGACAGAGTGTATTTTTGATGTGTAATACTGCTGTGAAATGGACAGAGTGTATTTTTGATGTGTAATACTGCTGTGAAATGGACAGA
>JAPQRP010000002.1:8909565-8922554 GCA_037367295.1 Apogon hyalosoma
CCAAAGTGGATCAATGATACTGAGGTCAGCAGACTCACATGGACACTCCTTCACCTGTACTTTTTTCTGCTGTTCCAATGGCAGCTCCACTTGGTCTTGTGTTTTAGGTCAATAGCTACGTTTTCATGATTTTTTTAATTAATAATTATTTATTCTGAATAAAATAATTCGTAATTAAAGCAATGTCCGTGTTTTCATGTAAATGTTAATGTCAAATAAAGGTCTCCATTGGAAACACGTTTATTCTGCCTTAGTTAATTCCGCTTTAAAAGCGGGGGGGGGTTGAGAGGTTTTGTTTTTTTTTTTTTTTTACAACTCGGGGGTAGAGAAGTTTCTGATTGGGCAGAACGCGGATGTGACGTCATGATGTCTACCGGAAGAAAACAATCGCGTTCAGCTCCTGTTTCTTTTCGTTTCAACTAGTAACATGGAAGACCAGACACTACGTGTGATTTTTGCATTTATTTTTATAATAATTACGAAGCAGCAGCTCGTCCGAATCGACATACGTCACTTCAACCTGAGGCCAACGCCTGCTCCGGGCAGCCATCTTGGATTATGTTCCCACATCAATCCCGGCGGCGCGGAATATGTGCGTCATCGCGACAGGACAAGACAAGGAGCATGCGCGGAATGACAGGAGTAACATTAAAGAGAAAAATAGACTGTTTCCATGTCTGAGGAATTATTTAATTCGGAATTAAAAGGGGAATAAACCAGTGACTTAATTCAGAATAGTCATTTTCAGCTGGAATTAGGCGTTTGCATGGTCATCTTAAAGTGGAATTAACTTTTATTTTGAATTAAATAATAAAAACTCATGAAAACAAGCCCATTGTCATGTTGGAACATTCAAGACTGTCCCACGTACGTTCAGTCAGGGTATGTAAACTTACAAGCACAACTGTCACTTGTTTAATACCCATTCAGCCAAATCTGAATGAAAAAAAGTAGAACATTTTACATTAGATTATATTACAAATAAGCAGTATTCTCAGCTGTGAAACTCTAGCGGTCTCTAAACCCAGTTGGATCTCTCAAGTGTCAAATATCGATAGAATCTGAAAAATGAATTCAGGACTAAATATGAGACTCAAAACAGAATCAGACAATAGTGGATGGTGAATGTTGAGGGATGCAGCAGAGCAACACAAAGGATGAAACCAAACAAGATGATCCGTCTGGTCTTTTTGTTAGGCTTTTACTAAACCCATTTGAGCCACAAGAACCAGAATCTAATTCAGTGAGTCCTAAAAATAAACCTAGTTCCTCGTTCCGAACCCAGTTATGAAGGTTAAGCCTCAGAGACGAGAACAATTTTTCTGGTATTTGATCTTTACTGGGTTATTTACTTTTTCTAAGGTATCACTATACCATGAGTCTGTTTCAGGAGAACTTCAATTTTATTCACTTTATTTAAAGTAGGATTTACATTTGCTTTGACTGAGAATGACTGAATTTATGTGGAAAAATATTGTAAAAACATCCTATTTTTTAAAGTGTTATCTATAGTTTGAACATATAGTAAATGTTTTAGACTTTCAAATGAACAAAATGCTGCTGCGCGTCTTAACTGGCACTCAAACATGAAGACATTTCTCCGGTTTTAGCGTCTCCATCGGCTGCCCGTTCACTTTAGAATCCAGTTTAAAATGATTGTATTTGTTTTTAAATCCCTCCGTGGTCGTGCACCACCCGACCGCTCTGAGCTCCTTCAAACTTACTCGCTCTCTGACATCAGTTAAGATCTTGGTGGTGCCGAGAACAAAGTTCTGAGAAGATCGAGCCTTTGCCGTCGTCGGTACCAGATTGTGGAATGACCTCCCTCCTCGTTGGCCATTTTTAAATCCCTTCTTAAATCCAATCTGTTTTCTTTGGCTTTTTGACACTCTTGCGATGTTGACATTTTGTTTCTGTTTTTATATTTTAATGTGTTTTATTTTATCATTTCTTAATGCTTTGATTAGTTTTATTCACAGTGCTTTTATTCTTCTCTACAGCACTTTGGATTGGATTGATAAAAAGCCTAAATACAGAAGATAGTATTATAAGAAACAGCATTAAATGACTTAAGGTTTGATGTAGTGAATATTTTATTTAGAAACTGACACAAAAGTAGCAATAGTAATAAAGTCTATCCATCCATCCATCCATCCATCCATTCATCCAGTCCCATAAGTCACAAAACACACAACATAATAAGAAAAAGTCAAGCATCTCATAATGCAGGACCCGTTTTAAGCAGCGCACTATTGTCAAACTTAGATTTTACACAGACAGGATGAACAGTAACTGCCAGAATCTGGAGTTGAACGATCGCAAAAGATGTGAGAGCCTTCAATTACTGTCACCACAGGTGTCCACTGGGCTCAGGATGAGAGAAAATGGAGCGAACCAGTGTCAGGTCTTAGTGTTAGACAGCACGTACACGCTGCCACGGCGGGAAAAGCGGCGAACGGTGAGCTGAATCCCAACACCTGGCTCTAATGAGATTGGCATGCACACCCTGCAGCCATTAGCTTTAACCCAGCCGTGCAAAATGCAGATTCCTAGAGATGGCAAAACCAATAGGATTAGCCTCTGAGGTCTTTTGTCCACCTACTGTATTCCTCAGCGCTATCGTGTTATGTCAGCCACACATAAAAGCGCATAATAACTTGAATCCGTGGACGAACCTCTATCATTTAGTTAAGAACGCTGTGGGAGTTGACTATCTATGCGCGCAGAGATGCCACGTATTATTTTGTTTGTGTTTTCGGTGCTCTTTCTAATACACAGTGTGCCTAATGGTGAGTCTGCTTTTTCACAAGACACCGTGTTACTCAACATCAAGCAATTAAAACTTTAATTAGGCTGAAATGAGAAACTGTCTCTGATGCTTAATTTCTCATTTACTCATGTAAGAGTGAGGCTATGAAATTTCATTAAGCTCCATCCACCAGGACAACCAATATAGATCTGCTACAAGAGTTGCAGCCGCTATCTCCAAATTCCTTGATTTATTCAAGCTTTGCAGTGAGGAAAAACACAGCGAATGCGAGCATGTATTGAGGCTGTAGTTAGAGCAAATTAGTGAGCATAAATTTCACAGTCAGTCTGATATGTAATTAAAACATCACACATCTTTTTTTTTCGCAATATCCAATAGTTCTATTTTTTTGTCCGAGCGCACATATCACACATTTTGTGGTGTATTTGCACATACAATATACTTTTGGGTCTAAATTCACAGCGTTAAGAATCGCCTTTTTTTTTCTTTTTTTTTTTTTTATCTGCTTTGGTGCAACAAAATTTCCTCCAATTTCATAACTCTCCTTAAATTTCTAAAGCCATTAAGAACTTCATGGAGATTTCTTCCATTAATTTTGATCCCTGCGATGCTCCAGAAAAGCCTCACCAGGGTCTTGATTGTCTGGCCACCTTGAGATAAGGGAAGTTAAAGACACAGCCCCGCACTAAAAACGATTTCTGTGTATTTTTGGTTTTTTTTTAACTCTATTTTTGATTTTAAATACAGTAACAGTGATGCAAACCAATTATCTACATGAATGTGCTCGCTTTTAACAATGCATCGACCTGAATATTGATGCAGTCTTGTGCATTCGAATTTACATTTCCTCTGTGGGATACTTGGACTGCATACAAAACAGACTGGATTCTCTCATTTTTGAGGCTGGTTCTTGCGTCTCAGGTTCAAGGACTGTGTCTACTGTTGCATAGCTTCAAAGATTTTTGGGGGGATGAAAGTGATAATCTGCTTTCGAGTCACTCCCCAGCTGTGCTTGCTTCTTGGGCCACACAGACACCACTGGAATCAAAAATGAGGATCGCCTTCCTGTCTGAGTCTGCCAGTCAACATGCCGAAGCACTTGCCTAATGAAAGGCCTCCTCTCTTAAGACGAAGCAAATGCACTGAGGGGAAGCAACTGCACTGCAATGGATAAATCCATCAGTATTCCTGCCTCATACGCTATCTGAAACATAGAAACTCAGCCACACCCCGTCTCTTCCATCTGCCTTGTTTACAATCTAAACTCATCATGCAGATTGTTAGAGTTTTTGTGAGTTGGAATCAAGTTTGGTCCGCATGTCACCGCTGCTATGAATATAAGATACCAGCAAAATGGGATTTAAGCTCAGTTAATTAATCCATAAACAGCCACTGGTCACCCACTGATTTAACTGTTTAATACCTGTTAATGCACTAATCCTATTAAAAACATGTAAATAACTGGTGTAAAATACAATTTGTCGTCTTTTCACGGTCATCAGATATGACCCATTTGGACGTTCAGAGGCTCCGTAGTTACCGTGGAAACACCGTCATCTTCCACAACACGGATTCACCAGTAAAACCCATGGAGTTGGATCGATAACAGCGGATGGAGTGTTCAGTTTTTGATATCTTTGCTGAAAAAAAGCCACTTAATGTAGATCATTCTGGTAAATGTCTATTTGCTAGGCGTGTGCTAAAGCAGACCCCGGACTCACTAGCAATGCAATACGTTATTACAAGTCAGTTACACCCGCCGACACGGTAATGTTCTAGCGCCATCACAATTGAGATTAAACTGTCAACTTGGAAGTACGGACTCGTCGCTCATTTCAACATGGTGTCAGGGAGCGGCCCGGCCCTGCTGCTCGCTCTTTCAGTCAGATCTCACACAGCGATACTCCTTATGTGACACACTCAGGTTGGATTTGTAAGCCAAATCCAACAAACTGTCTCTGAACTTCTGTTGTTTAAAAAAGACAAATATGTACAGTGTTTATTACACTCTTGCTACTGGTCCAGCATTTAATGCTTTTTTTTATGCTGAGTACTTAAGTTTGCTGAGCCGTTTGAAACATAAACTTCTATTACATTTAAATGTTCCGGTAATATTTTAAATCGTGATATTCACAGTTATTTTGAGCAGGCTACACCATAACGGTTTATTCTATGGGACTGCCATTCTGCTGTTTAAGTACAGACTATTGAGTATTTGAAAAAAAACAAGTTACAGTCTAGGCAACTGTTACTTTTTTCATTTTCTGTGTCCGAGTGTTTTTGTAATGTTGTATAAGGCGTCAGCTAAAAGGAAAGGATGTAGAACATTCTGATAAATGTCTGTGTATTTGCTAGATCTGTATTAAAGCAGACACCATACTCACAAGTAGTGCACACATTCTGTACGTTGAATACATTATTACATGTTAATTACCCCCGCCGACACAGTAATGTTCTGGTGCTATTGCAATTATGATTAAACTGTCAACTTGTAAGTATGGACTCCTCATTCATTTCAACACTATCTTCAGTTTTCTCCGTTTCTGATACAAAATCCCTCTACTTTAATCTGAGCTTTTATAATACATATAATAAATTTATGGGCATAAATCACTTAAGAAAAGTTAAATATAGAGATTTTTTTTTTTTTTTTGTTAGTGCCACAAAAGTCGTCCTGGGCCTTTATGGGTTAATATTTTACAAAATGTAGAGTTGTTTATGCACTTATATTGTATTTATGGGTCAATCTCAACAGGTCTCATAAGGACACGAAACCAAGATGTTCTTCGACTTTATTGTTTTTTCTTTGTTTCGGTTTCAGTTTTCCCATGACATTGTGATGTTGTGCAGGGCAGTGATTCCAAAACTTTTTTTTAGGTTGACACCCAAAAGAGTAATGGTGTGTCTCGTTGGGACCAAAATTACAAAAGTATGTCATGAGTTGACCCTTTGTTGAGCCTCACTTCTTAGTAACTGATGCTACACCAGCCAAACCATTCAGTAGATCACTGCATGGTGGTTTTTTTTTTTTTTTTTAATTATTACAGAAACAGTGAGAGGAAGACTGAATGAGCTAGAGGAAGCATATTCATTATATAGTGTTAATTTAATAAAAATTCACTTAAAATATACTAAATAATTGCAAAGAATAGACTTAATTGCTGTTAAAGTCATGTGCAATGAAATATGAGTTTTCAGTCCAATACAATGTTCAAGGATATAAAAATACAACAATTAACAAGGCAGTAATTACTAATGCACAGTATTAGAACACAAATACAGTTTTAAAAAACAGAGTCAGATCTAAAAGGATAAAACAAATTGCAAAGTGAAAAGCAACTACTTTACTGCAGTGTAAAAAATTATATAGTACTGCACTGTAGATGTAATATTTCTGCAGAGGAATTAGATACCGCCAGCTTGTTTAGCACATATTCGTCAGCAAACAAAGCAAATAATTCAAGTTTGGCGTAAATTAGGTGGTTTTTTGTCATTTGAGGCTGAAAGAACAAAAATAAAAACTGCTTTCATACATGTTTTCCATAGTTTGCTTTTAAAAAAAAAAACAAAAAACTGTAATAAGTCAGACAGCATTATATAATGTCTTACCTTATAGCAACCAAAGGAGTTTTTATAGATACACATTAATGTCAGATTCTGAGAGTAGCTCATTCTTTTCCATGTGCCTGTGGAATTTCAGAACAGTTATTAGAGACGTTTTATATTATTGAGGATCTACGTATGATTATTTAGTTACGATAACATCATAAAATCGTGGAGGAATTCCCACATAATTTCTCACGCATCCTCAAACTAAAATAGATTTTTTTTTTTAGTTAAAAAATGACCGTCACTAATGTTCAGGCGTGAGCAGCTCCTCCTCTGAACCTAAAATATATAGATGGTGGTGAAATGCTTAGGGGTGTAAGAAAATGTCGGTTCTGTAATATACATTTCATTTCATAATACTGTAGCAATATTTAAAAGTACTGCATCGATATTTTTAGGTATTTATTCAAATGCAGATGTGGCAGAGGTTCATTTTTATTTTTGTTCATATTTTATTTATCATCATTTTAATGCCGTTTTATTAAATCATGGTTATTTGAAGCATCCTGTAAGAACCTTTTACTGTCAGAGAGGCAGATGTTCGTTCCTGTGTTGGGATTGTACAAAAAATAATGTTGCAATGTTAGTTATGAACTAAACAGAATAAATATGAACGTTTGAGCAGGATCTTAAACTGTAATGTCTGTAAAATGTAATTTAAGTGTTTACAGGAGAAAAATTTTGTGATATAACATTAGATCCTGTTCTGATCAAATAAAAATGTGTTTAGTATTTGTACATATTTCTGGTGTAATTCAATTCTTCCAGGAAATAGTTATTAAAAAAAGAAAAAAAATTGCCTTGTTAGCAGTGACATGATATATTGTATCGTGATTTGTATCGTATTGCCAGATTTTTGCCAATACACACCATTAGTAATGTTTCTAGTTGATAAATAGCAGGCACTAATATAAATGCGTATACCTATGAGCTCTATTCACACGTCCTCATTCACTTGTTCATCTTTTTATATCTTTAATCTTATTTCAGTCTTCTTAGTCTTTTACAACTAAAGCCTTTCCTCTGAATTTCCCATCAATTCAACCACGTCAACAGTCATAAACTTGTCCAAAAGCTGTTTTATTTGGGGAAATGAATTTACATGTATAATTTCTATACATTTTCTTCTCTAAATTGCCGACCCGATAAAAACAGCCACTCCGGTTTGGAAACACACGCACAGCGGATGAAAGCGTGGCATTGGCTTTACTGAAACGCCGCGTTACGAGCTGACACCCGTACTTTTTTTTTCACACTTTATCATCTTCAGCATCTAAAAAGGTCTGTAGCAGTTGTTTATGTTAATGACTGTCTGCAAAACCTGCAGCCGCTAATAAGGCACCGAAGGATTTTCAGTTTGCTCATTATTTGCATAAAAACATCAACAGGTGTGAAATGTTATTGCCTTGTTATGGCTCTGAGCTCTGGCAAAAAAAAAAAAAAAAAATCAGTCTACAACAAGCACTACTTTTTATAAATGAATGTGAATCAGCTAGGATTAACCTTCTACTTTATGTGTAGTTTGTTTAATGGAAGTGCCTTTGGTAGCTGGTGTTTTCAGCCCACTTGAAAAGGTAGAAAAACAGGATAATTTTGTACTAAAGACCAAGATGTTGAGATCTAGACCAGACCAGACGTACAATTATTGACAACCAAAGTTTCTATATAGAATAGTTACGCAAGAATATGATAAATGTGGCATCATACGACCAAACCAGTCAATATTCTTTCCATTAATGCTGTGATAATGATCTTTATGGTGAACAAAAGGGACCAGATGGTTATCTTTGATTTATCCCTCAAAGACCGAAGCAGCCGCCGGCAACTAAAAGCATCCACAGATCTAAAATGTTTAATAACCGTTGAACCACTCATACTATCAGTATATTTAATTCCGCTAAAATGCAGCTCATTGGCTTTTCGTGCTCATCAGATTTGACCCGTTTGGACGCTCAGAGGCTCCGCAGTGAACGTAGAAACGCAGTCATCTTCTACAAGGGGAATTCACAGCAAAAAAAAAAAATTCTACGTACTTCGACAAATTGCAGCGGATTCAGCCGTTTGTTTTTGCATTCAGAGAAAGATGTTTTGTGGAAAAAGACACTTTTGTTTCAGTTTTTTTATGTTTTGAGAGAATAACCTTTGAATTTACTCTTGTACTTCTATGAATATCGACATGATCAGTAAATTAAATATAGGAAAAGCTGATTTTGAATGAAAAATACACAATGTAGAAGATAATAATGAATAAATAAATGGTGAGAAATCACTTAGGGAAGGATAAAATACAGAGAAAAATAGGTTTGAATGTAATTGCTTTAAGCACAATATTAGACACATAATACTATTGTGTGATGTATGTATGTATGAATGTTTTTTTAGAGTATCTTTTCTCAAAGTGCACCCAAATTTCATTGTATGGAGGACAGACAATAAATCTCCTCTTATCTTCATTAGCAACATGGCTTTATACTGTCATTATAGTAATTTCCCAGAAGAGTATGTATGTTTTGGATTAGTACAACAGCGTATTTGGGCCACATAAGAAAATAAAAACACTTGTCACTACAAGAATAAAGTCATAAAATATCAATAAAACCTATAATTTTAAGAGAATAAAAAAAGAGAATACAAAGAGTCATAAGTTTGAGAATAAAGTTGTAGTATTTTGAGACTAAAGCCATATTATGAGAAAGTTGTAGTAAAAAAACAAAACAAAAACCTCAACGTAATGAAAATAATGTTGTATTTTTATGACTTTAAAGTCATCATATTTTGAGAAAAAACCCATAATACGAGAATAATGTTGCAATGTAAAAACAGGTGGGAAAAATATTAAAATTTACAAGAATAAAGTCGTACCCAATCGTCACATAGTGGAGAACTTGGAACATTTTGTGATGTTCTACTTTCATTTGGGGTTTACACACAGCCAAATACTGAGCCTATTAGCCCCACCCACCATCAACACGTTAGCATTAGTCGTCCGGTCCGACAGAAGTGAAAGTTGCTGCTTCACTTGTTGCTGTAACCAGAAACACCGTCAACAAGGCTTACAATTTCTAAACTATGACTTTTGAATCGCACAACTGCGAATTTATTTTCAAGCCACTACAAATTTAATCTCATAAAAGTACAATATTATTTGTTAAATTATGATTTTTTTTTTTAAACTACAACTTTATTCTCAAAATATTACAACTATTCTCCTAAAATTACGGGTTTCATCTTGATATTTTTTCTCTCTTTATTCTCGTAGCGACAACTGTTTTTATTTTCTGTGTCCCTAATACGCCGTCGTAGATTACACTCCAACAACATGAGAAACATGTGTAGCCGTAAAGTATATTTTCTTTACTATTTTATTCGCCATTGCAGGTAAAGTGAAGTTAAATCAATGAACATCTCAACTATTTATTAGTTCTTATAAATTTACAGTTTTGTGCCAGTTAACACACAGGAGCAGCGCGTTACCATTAAAGAGTCATCAACTGCGTAAAGAGAATAAGTATCCACTAGTAGAGACGTTTAGACAGATAATCCATAGTGTATTCAAAGAAGTGCATTTTTCATCTGCATTTTATGAAATTATAACCAGGAAATCAATGTGCAAAGAAGCAATTTTACAGAATCAGGGATGAAAGAAATCTATCCTTGCATCCTAATCTGTTCATGTACTTCTATGACCAAAAGGGCTTTTATGGACTTGACATTTGACTTTTCACCAGAAAAATCCAACTCATTATCTTTGAAACCAGATGAACTTTTGAAGAAATTCCCTCGAAGCATTTGTGTCGATAAGACTGGACAGACACGGGTTCACAGTGGCCTTGACCTTTGACCTCCGTCATTCCAGTTCATCCTTGCCTACAGGTGAATATCTGCACGAAAATTTGCAAAACTGTGTCAAACTTTCTGATTTTATGCATTAATGTAACGGCGGCTCGACCAGTTCACACACCTTCTTATAGGAATGAGCCGACGATACAGCTGTACAGAAAATGTACACGTATGGGACTAAGATGGCTTTAAATACGGTGACTGATCACATGGCTGTTACCTCATGACACGCATTAAAATAAAATGATCTTTCAGACACAGAACTTATGATGCTAGTGTAGAAACAATAACCAGTTTCAATCCATGTAAACACATACAGGTGCATGAATATTCCCATATATTAGGGCTGTCAAAACTAATGCATGAACGCATCATCATGATTAATCCAATTATAAATTGCAATAAATGCAATACATCCATCTGCAGCACCGAATGACTCTGGCAACACATTTGGGTCAGTTTGTCCAAGTAGAGTTACCGTCGCGTATGAACAAATGGTCAGTGGATCCGACAGTGACGGGCAGCAGAACCAGCCCATAAAGGTGGAAGACGATAAACAGCACGTTGGCCTCCGGATGGATGTTTGTGTGGATGAAAACTTTTCTGAAAGTGATCTGGTGTGTATGATGTTATTGAAAATGGGGGAAATATTGTTTTCTGTACATACCCAGATATGTGTATAATAATAATAATAATGATGATGGCAACAGTGCTGTGATGGCAAGGCGCAGCAGTGGGAGCAATGGTGTTAACACTGGTGGCATCATATTTAGATAAATTGTACTTTTAATCTCATCTGGTTATTTTCATTTATTTATTTACGTATTCATCTTTTTTACCCAGTTTTCCTCCTTTTTCTCTCATTTTCTCATTTAGTTTGAGTTACCGAATGAGTATCTTTGGTCATATCCCTTATTTATTTATTCTTTTTATTTTTCGTATTTTTGAGAAGCCCACGTCACAACATTCACACCACATACACACCTCACACACTCCACCACACACAAAACATTTACGCAACCAGGACAGGACATGGATTCATACTAGCTGGTCAGTTATACATTTTGTTGCTTTTATACATTACATGCCATATATCTTCACCCCCCCACACACACTATGATGACAATGTCTCTTGGTGTCGCTTCAATAAAGGTTTAAAAAATATAAAAAAAAAAAATAAACCAGATGTGTATAATGGCCTTAATATGATCTGATCTCAAGTCAGTATGAGTTCTTCGAGCATGTGCGTCTCATGGTCAGTACCTATTGTTTCAAGGTCATTTTTCATTATTACATTTCCACCTCTTTTATCTTGACTCCTCTGCACTTTTGTGATGATGCTTTGACTTTATAAAGCCACCTTTACACCCTACACACATGCATGTATTCTTTTAAGAGTCCAAAGTGCCGTCATTAAGTTCCTGAGATGTAAATATTCAGCATAAAAAGGAGCATTTAGAATTTTTGGCCAACTCACCTGTCTTTGAACATATTGTTACAGCCAGCATTGGCCTGAGGCGAGGAGTAGAACAGATGCAACAGGGAGCTGCCCAGTAGATTTTTCAGCGGAGCAGTTGGAGGTTAATTGTTTTACTCGGAGGCAGCAGAGCCGGGTTACGAGGTTAAGAACAGAAAGTGGTCAGTCTTTACTCTTTAACATCCCAAATAGCCACCATTCACAGACCTAATTTGCAGATGGGAACAAGATGGTATTTACACATGTGGGATATTACCAAAAATCAAACTCATTTCTCATGACTGGAAATGTGCATTTATCATGTTCTGTTGCAGATAAATGCAGACTGAAGGACAGACATGCACCTGGACCGTTTCACAAGTCCAGCTGATCTGTTGAACTAAAAGCAAGTTCTGCACAGTCTTTGTATTTTTATGAACGCTAACCGTTATATTAATGACACATTTTGCAGGTTCTGTCTCCTGTTTTGTCGCCGACTCAAATAAACAATGCAGTTGGAAAAAAAGCTCATCTCCGTCATGCTTCGCCCACCCATAACTGTGACCCTACCTCCCTCAAGTGCTGTTTTAATAATGGCTTTACAGCTTCTAAAATGGGTTTGACTGTGTGTAAATGGCCCACGGTGGTTAAATGCAGCCAGTATTTTATTGTATTATTAAGATCACAGTAGCTCCCTTTTATAAAGCACTAAAAACCTCAAATCACGCTCCACACTAGTTCATACTGTAGCTTTATGGACTTTGAATTAGCAACGTTAAAGTAAAGCCAACACACAGCAGGTTAAATACCACAAAAAAACAGAAAAATATAGAAATTGACCAACCAATGTGTGGTTATCTGCAGGCAAAAAAAAAAAAAAAAAGGACAAAAATAGCAAATTTCCAATCAGCATAGATATAATTTGTTCTGTTCCATTTTGTTGCTGCAAGATCTGAACATATGGCAGATTTTAACAGTGGATTCTGTGGATTTATTGAGGTTTAATGATGCTGTAGAAAATAACATATGCAGTGTAGAATTTACTGTTACACTAATTTAACATTATTAATTATTATTATTATTATTATTATTATAATATCAAAGATGCCAGAGGAGAAGTCATGGGGGAAAAAAATACCAGAATCTGAAAATAAACACTTTCTATCTGCAGCTTCCTCTTCTTCGTCCAAATCAAAAACCTGCATATACAGTTGCAGAAAAAATTAGCCCACCTTTATTTTCTTCAATTTCTTGTTCATTTTAATGCCTGGTTCAACTAAAGGTCCAGTTGTTTGGACAAATATAATGATACCA
>JAPQRP010000002.1:8922654-8936088 GCA_037367295.1 Apogon hyalosoma
ATGTAAGGAATGATGTTCAAAGGGGTCATGTGGATGTGGACAGGGGTCTGGATCAGCACTGATGTTGGTCTAATGTTATAAAAGTCGTGTTCCTGTCACCTTACATGTGTGTTTTATATACACACATCTTGGATTATTTAATCGTTTTTGCCACATAAGGGCAAGGAACCAAATATGGCAACTTCACTGACCTCAATTTCCTACATGACAATAAAAAAAAGTTACAAAAGTAATAAAGTCTTACGTCCTCTCATAACACTAAGGTGAAATTTTGAATGTCAGAGTATTTCTTAGTGCCTTATAAAGGGTTACTGCGGTGGTTCCCAACCTTTTTTGGCTCGTGACCCCATTTTAACATCACAAATTTCTGGCGACCCCAGACATTCAAAACAAACATTTTTTTTTGCTAAAATTAATTTGTTTTTGATCATGTAATCGTTTGCTATACAATGTTGCAAATAAATGTTCATTTTAGCCAACATTTAGGCTTTATAATGTATATAATGCACCTTTTTGGTGGCTGCTTCTCACTTTCTCTCGTAGATGTCTTATTGGGGCCAGGGGTGAAGAAACCTTTCCGTTCTCTGTTTGGTCTGGTTTTCTGACTGCGACTGTGTCCGGGCAGGTTGAAGTGGAGTAACACATGCAGCACATGATCGGGTCAATCAAGATCTGCCCTCTCAGATATTATATCCTGCTTTTTCTTACGTCCGCCAAGGAGGTTATGTTTTCATCGGGGTTTGTTAGCAAGATAATTCTAAAAGTTATGGAAAGATTTTGATGAAATTTTCAGGAAATATTGATACTGGCACAAAGAACAAATGATAAAATTTTGGTGGTGATCCGGGAGGAGGAGGAGGGGGGCTGGTCTGCCTTGGTGGAGGTCTGTGGTCTCCAAGTGCTTTTCTGGTTTCAACTTCATTTTGATCAGGCAAAGTGTGTGGCGTTTTAAGTATAATGAAATACCATTAAAACATATTTTTTGTTACTCAATTACTAGAAATTTCAGGTGACCCCATGGTTTAAAAACACCGGGTTAAAGCAAAGACATGACATTGAATTTGACTCACACCGCCATCTTTTAATTTCTATTTCTTCTGATGAGATACTTAATCTGACAACCTCTATGTATTTTTTTCCTAATAGAAACTTTTAAATCTGTCCTATTGGACGTGTTGGAGAGCATGTTCTTGCGAGCTGCAGGTTGACAGGCATTATACAAGATGCCTTCTCATTGTCACAAATCATTTGCTTAATGAAGGTCTTGCACTGAAATGTTGCAGTAAATATACCACTGCCTGTTAGACAACGTGCAGGGTGAGTCTTGCACCTTTTCAATCTACACACCTGTTATATGAAATAAATGTGTAAAATGTTCCTCTGCCCCGAAAATGCATTTTCTACTCCATATTTTTATGTGTTCAGACCTGACTACATTCATCTCTGTGCTTAAATGTCCACATTTTTCAGTCTACGCTGAAGCAGATCATTTTCTTTTTATGGTGCAGTTAAGTACAGCATCAAAGATGTGGAAGTTCAACTTGCTGAGCTCCGGTCAAAGAGGCTTATTATTTGTTTACACGTACTCCCACACTAATGCTTTCTAATTATTCTTCTCCTGGCACTTGTTTGCTATTTATTAAGTTAATTTTCATTTTCGAGGCAAGATGTTAAATCTGCTAAAACTCCAAATGTGTTTCATCTAATAAAACCTTCAAATTCCTGCCTTGCACTTGTTGCCCCTAGTACTTCACTGCATTGTGATATTACAACGCTGTAGAATCACAACAGAACAGTTTTGGGGGTTTTTTGCAAATATTTCTGTGTAGTGAATACAATGAATGGACTGCATAGATGATATTAAAGCAGAGGCGTCAGATTCATATTCACATTCTGAAAGTCTGGGGTTAATTACATTTATCATCACACCATGAACACCGGACAGTTCGAGTCACAGAACATGATTCGACCAAACTACAACCATATCTTCACCATGGATCTGAAGAACGAATTCACCATGCAACCCCATCCCATAATGAGTTCTCCTGTAGAGAGATCAAGTCCCTCTAACAGGAAAATGGAGTCCCCACAGAGGGAAAATAAAACAGGAAATCAACAAAATAAGGCTTTTGAGATGGAAAATAAGAAGACAAGAGGTGATGACGTGAACAACAGGATCATGAGTCCGACAAATGGAGGTTGAACAGTGGTAGGATCCAGGATGAACCATCTGCACGGTGTTGGAGCCACAGGAAGGAACGAGCTCATGCAGAAAGTCACTAGCTGGGTTCCCATTACCCTCAGAAATGCGCAAAATGTAAATTGCACAATAGAAAACTGATAATAGAAATGCAAAAAAAAAAATCACAAAAACTGTCAAAGATCACAAAAAAATGTTTACGCTCTCATGAGGGTTTTTTTTTTTAGATGTTTCGATATAGAAGTATAGCATAAAAGTGTAATGGAAACACATTTAGTGCATTTTCACCCATCTGTGCGCGGTGGTTTTGCTCAGACCAAACGTCTCCCTATGACCCTGGACTCAGAACAGGTGGCTCTAGGTTGACACTGGCTTTAGTGGAGGAACTGCTTCCCGAGGACATGACAAGTCTGGTGCTGCGAGAGGTTCAATAGCGTCACACAGTTCAGTAAACGTTGCCTGGGTCATTTGGAAATTCTGGATCCACAACTTGGTGAATTTGTGATGTACAGTTCTCTCCCAGAAAGCATTCTGTGTGGCCGCTGCCATAAATGCGGACTTTGCCTTGAGACGATTCTACGTTCCCTCCTTCTTTAGTTGAAGACAGTCACTGCGATAGCAGGAGAAGAACCAACACCACAGTGGCAACACCGAGGAGGTTTGGGTCAAACTCAGTGCAAACATCTTCCTTAAACTAGCATCTTGCGAGAACTATACAGTATTTTCCCAGAATTATGACATGTCACAAGACGGGACTTTACTAGAATCATGCACCAGAAGCTAAAGACTCTTCAATGGAAACACCTACAAGTAGCTTCGTCAAAACTGTAGAAATATCGCTCTTATTTTGCAGACAACTGTAAGGGAAACCCAGCTAGTGATATCAGGCCGATGATTTGAACAGAATCATGGAAAGTATTTTCTACCCCTCCGTTTGGATGGAGGTAAACACAGCAAAAAAAAAAAAAGTGCAGCAGTGTGATGAAAGAAACACACAAATGTATTTTCTTCGTAAACAACTTAATCATTTGATCGTCCATTTAATGCCATTTCAATGCGTTATAGACTGCAAAACACAGACAGACATAAAAAGATGACAACCAAAGCCCACACAACAGAGACGGTTTCAGCTGCTGACGGCATGGGCAGTTCTTTTGGAAACAAAGTTGTTGTATCCGTTTACAGCGGCATCGATGACTGATGACGACGTAACAGGTCTGGAGGGGTTGTCCCATTTCATAGGGGAATGTTTCAACCCCATTTCAAGGGTACTGCCAAGTGCAAGGGGTAGGGGTAAGGGGGAGGGCCAAGGGGTGAACTGGGATCGGGCCATAAAAATACCGTGTGGAGCGTCTTCGAATAAACACATCAAAATTCAATGCAGTGCAAAACCTGCCCTATTTACCTCAGCTGTGCAGTGTCATTTCAGAGCGAAGCATACGGAAGAGGATCGATATGTGGTAAAATTGTCACCACATGTGGAAAGTAAACAACGATCCTCATTTCTCAGATATTCTTGTTTGATTTGAAAGCAACACAACAGTGTAACCCTGTCCCGGTTGTGTTCCATCTACTGTCTGACATCACCATTCCACTCTGTCGTAAATATATAGTCGTTATAGTTTTATATTATATTATTATTATTATTATTGCTATTTTCTATTGTTTGTCTTTTGCGCTCTCTTTATGCGTGCATGTTTTTTATTCTGTTGCCTTTTATGGAATCAGTGAAGTTTTAGTCGATTTTTTTTTTTTTTTGTCCAAATTTACAAATCCACCAAGAAAACTATTATCACACAACTGGAAAACCTGTACTGTATTACTAATACCTGGGGCGCCGCTACCAACTGTGGGCCCCATGAAAGGTAAACATTGCGGACCCTTCATAAAATTAAGTATTTTCTTGATCTGTCGGAGCGCTGGGGTAGGGGCGGGAGGCACATACATGGGGGTGCGATCCATAACAAAGGTAACTAACGCTGGCGTGAAATGAAATTGAAACTTTACATAATTTCAACATCCGACTCCTACGCCTCTATTCTACAGCGGACCTTACACGCAATTTTCACAACTTCTGACCTGTATCCACTGGGCCCCCTCCACTGCTCTATGGGCCCCGTGAATTTGTCGTGTTTACCCCCCTTTAACAGCGCCCCAGACTAATACTTCCTACCTACAAACTCTGATTTTACATGTTTTTAAGAGTCTGGCTCAGGGGACACGTTCATGCTGGAATACTGGAAACGATTTCAGAGAAAATTATCTCCGTGGTCTGGCACCAGAGTCCATCTGTGACATGTTGGTCCCATATGAACCATCTCGGACCCCGAGAACCTCAGGGACAGGCCTTCTGCTGGTGCCCAGAGTCAGGACTAAACAGGGTGAGGCTGCGTTTCAGTTCCATGCAGCTAAACCGTGGATCAGTCTTCCTGATGACGTCAGACAGACTCTACTCTGACAATGTTTAAGTCCAGGCTGAAAACGGCTCTGTTCAACTGCGCATACAACAACTGAAAGGAATCTATCGGCACTCTTCTCTTCTTTTTTTACTTTATTTTAATGATTATGTTTTAACTGTAATTGTGTGTTTTTAACTTGTCTCTCTTCCATTTTTGTAAAGCGCTGTGAATTGCCCTGTGTATGAATTGTACTATACAGATAAACTTTGCCTTACTTATTTCAGTCGCCCAAACGCAGGATGTCACTCTCAATCCTTCCTCCATCCCGTGTTGCTGTTGTTACCGTCCCCCTTGTTACATAAAGGAACAACCACCTCCGAGCTTTAACCACCTGCTGAAAATGGCAAGTTCTCGCAGAGACGTACATGTTTTAAGAAGCCATTTACTTTTGTAGGGATGTCATCGTTTTTATACCAGAGTACACTTCGTCACTGACTAAACAACTTATCTCTTAGCGCTATTTTGCAAAGTCACTGCATCCTTCCCTCGGCGAGTGTAATTCATTTAAAGGAGTACGAACTGGAGAGCTTTTACCCCTCTTCTACAGTGACAGTCCATCAGCTTTCACTTCCTAACAGGGCTGGAAGTCTCTGTTAAAGTCTTACTAATCCAGTGTACCTTTTCTCACATTCAGCAAATATCTCCCCACTGTCCACCAACTGTCAGTTCTGTGGATGCACTGAAAAAACAAAACAAAAAAAAAACCCTGGCATTTGTACACAGCGCTGGCTCTGTAAATGGGAGAAAAAAAACAAAGCGGCTCTATTTATTCCAGCCAGTCAGCAGCAACAGGGGACGTTTGTGCTCACGGAATGACAGTTGCAGTGGTATGCATCTGCAGTGCATGCCATCCTTCCCTTCAGGCTGAAGCTTCTGAAGGGAGGGATGTGTTTATTTTCCTCATGGATGGCTCACTCCACTTTTAAAATACAAATCTCTCATAAGTATGGGTCATAACAGGCTGGTGTTACAAGCAACTGAGGGTTATTTTAAAAAGAAGGAGAGTTTAACCCATAAAGGCCCAACTCTACGTTTGTGTCAGTTCCCAAATTAATTTTCTCTATATCTAACCTTTCTTAAGTGATTTATCACCGTTTATCGTAATATTATCTTCTGTACTTTGTATTTTATCAGTACAAAATCACATTTTTTCCTATATTTAAGTTACTGATAGTGTAGCTGTTCATAAAAGATCAGATTAACGTTGGGGGCATTATGTCAAAAACAGAAAACTGAACAATCTTTAACTGAAAATAAAACAAGCATTTCCATCAACTGTCATTAGTCGCTTTTCCATTGGATAAATGCGCAAAACTTTACCGATATTTACTAAATGTCAAAAAAACACAAGTGCCTAATGCCATTTTTTCCATTAACTCACAAATGCGGTGATTTATTTATTATCGTGAGATGAGAAGTCATGCTATAAACATGGTAATAAACCTAAATACCGTGTTGATTTACAGATATGTTCATTATAATTATATATTACCCCTCTATCCTGTACTAAATTAAAAAATGATTCTGTTTCCTGGTGTGTCCACACATACCGTAACATGTTTCTTTTAAAACTTCTTCATTCTACTTGTGGAAAATGGTCTTTCCATTGCAGTTTCGGGTAATATACCATTTGCTCCACGCCCAACAGCGCAAAAACTTTCAATAAAAAAAAAAAAAACTACTTTGGTGCAATTGTCATTTTTACGCACAAGTTATATTTGCACAATTTGAAGGTTAATGGAAAAGCAACTAGTGATCCAACTCCATGGGTTTTACTGGTGAATCAATGTTGTAGAAGATGACAGTGTTTCCACGGTAACTACGGAGCCTCTGAACGTCCAAATGTGTCATATCCGATGACCACGAAAAGACGGCAAACTGTGTTTTACACCAATTATTTACATGCATTGATAGGATTAGTGGATCAGCAGGTATTAAACATTAGATCAGTAGATGGTTTTGGTCGCTGGTGGATGTTTGGATCTTCATGGGTGAAGCAGTGAAAAGCATTTATACATTCAGTAAGGTTATTAAACTGTAGCTAATCTGGAGTTCATATAAATCACAGGTGTCAAACATGCGGCGCGTGGCCCAAAACTGGCCCTCCGAAGGGTCCAATCTGGCCTGTGGGATGAATCTGTGAAATGCACAAATTATACTGAGGATATTAATAAAACTTCAACTCATTTGAACCCATAAAGACCCACTGTTACTTTTGTTTTGTACTTTAGCTCAGGTTCCACACACAGACCGATGTGATCTACAGTCAAATAATAGCATAATAACCTACAAAAAAATAACTGCTCCATATTTTCTTCTTGGTTTGATGTGAAAAAAAATATATTACGTTACGCCTATAAATAATGACAACTTCCATTTTTTGTCTTTGTTTTAGTGCAAGCAACAACATTAAATTATGAAATATTTACATTTACAAACTACCTGTAACAATAAAATGGGAATGACCTGAACAAATATGAACAACCTGAAATGTCTGAAGAAAATTAAGAAAAACTTTAAGAATTTTCTGCCTTTTACGAAGTGTTGAGTGTCTTTGTAGATCCAATCCATAATGCACATGTAGAAATGATAAGTTGAGGCAGAATATTGTTAAAATTGCACTTATTTTTCTTAAGAAATTTCAGTTTTTTCAGGTTATTCGCATCTTTTTGCTTGGTTAGTTTATAAAAGTAAGAATTTTCATAATTTAATGTTTTTTTGTTTTTTTTTACACTAAAACAAAGATAAAAAAAAGTTTGGATTTGTCATTATTTATAGGTTATTATGCTATTATTTGACTGGTCCGACCCATTGGAGATCAAATCGAGCTGAACGTGGCACCTGAAAGAAAATAAGTTTGACACCCCTGCTCTATTTTTATTTCTGTAGCATTGGTTTGTAAATATTCAAGTACTGACCGGACTTGCACTCCTAATGTCATCGTACACAGTGACAATAAAGACTATTCTATTCTATTCATGGTCTTAAAAAGCCACAGATGTCTGGATCCGTGTTGTTTGTAGCAGGCGATTCAGCATCATCACAACTTTAAAAGATGCGCCAATGACTCCTGTCAAGGTTGAAGCAGATAGCGCACATTTCACGACTTTTATGGGTTTTGTAAGAAGTTTGATTTAACAATACCAATCGGCCGAGTTCTCCATCGCCACAGACAGCAGAATCATGTCAACTATAACTTTTTTTATAGCGGAATCAAGGTTGTTGTGACAACAATATGTCTGCGCACACTTCGAGGAGAATATATGGAATTGGCTTGTCAGGATCGCTGAGGCAGAATGATGGCTGTGTGTTTCAAAGAGCAGACAGTCTAACAGCCAATTTGTAACTGTGACTGTTGAAAATTCACCTGCGTTTGTGTAGAGATGCCATTTGGAGTGCATTCCTTTTTTGATACTAAATCACTGATATTGAGGTAAAATCGAGCTCCAGTTCCAACAGCCACTAAATAAAGCACAGAAGGGCGAAGGCAAGCAAAGGTTAACATTTGGTCAAAAAAAATGTATTACAATAATCTACACCAAAGTTATATTTTTTGGTAAGTAATTATTTATATTTCTGGAAAATGTATTTTGAAATAAGAAAAAAAATGTGAGGAGTTTTGTGAGTGTGAATGTTTGGAAAGTGAAGCTCATTCTGGGTTCATTTTATAAACTCTGATAAATAAACTACATTTATTCCAAATACAGTGATATTTGACATATTATTGTTTGTTTTTAATGTTATATTCAAAACAAATAAATAAACAACAAAAGGATTTATATAAAAAGTCAAACATTCGAAAAGGAACGAGATGAATTTTAATTTATAATCTCCCGCCCCCTTACCCCATCCTTCAACCTACCCTTAATGTATACCCTTAATTCTACTCTTAATTCTCAAATCCCATAAGTCATTCAAAATTCTTACACATAACAGACTAAATTCTGACTATGCACAAAACACATCAAGGGTAGACTGTCCATTTTGCAGCAGCAGCATTTCACATCAAAATAAACTCGGTCCCTTTCGTAGCCGTAATAGTGCACATATCAAAAACAAAATAATCTGTTTCATAATGATAATAATGCACAAAAAATAACTGTCCATTTCTTAGCAGTAACATACTTATCAAAAATAAACTCCGTCCAATACATAACAATACCATTATGAAATATGGGTATAATAAAAAATACTGTTTGTCATATTTTAAACGGTTTAAAATTAATAAATGCATATATCCATGTAAAATACATTTGAATATAATGTCAATATCATTTCTATGTTGTAAATATTGTAAAAAAAAAATGTATTTGATATTAACAATTTAAATAAAAATGTTTAATTTGATATTTACTTTTGTTGTCCGTCTGTAACGCTGCCATTTTTCTAAACTCTTCCCATTTAGGTTTGAGCAGATATTTTTTTCCTCTAACCAATTATTCGGTTGTAAAATAGAGGGTTTAAGGTAAACACTGAATACATTTGAGGATGAAAATGTCATAAGAACTTCACTTTTGGAACTTGGTAATTCTTGCAAAAAATAAAAAATCATGTTAATTTTTTGTCCATCTGTGACGCAGTAGTTTGATATTTTTCCATTTACAAATATTTTAAACTACTTTTTGCCCTTTGAGTTTGTTTAAGACGGCATTTAGACCTTTACAGTTATATGGAATATTTGTCTTAAACTTGTCTGGTTTAAAGATTATAAATCAGAAAAGTAGTGGGCGGTCCATCTGTGACACCTTTGACGTCACCCAGTAGCTGTTTCCTTATTTCTAGAATAATCAAAACCCACGCTAAAGCTAAACCTCCTCCAGTCTAGCTTCACACAGTGGGAAAAAAAACAAAAAAAAAAGAGACAAGCCAAGTTTTATTTTTACAGTATTTTGCACCTTCATCTTTTCCCAGCACATTACTTTAATTTCTCAGAGTAGTTTTTTTTTTTTTTTAGTATTCTGCTCATAAAAGTAGAGAAACAGTTGTGTCCGTTATGAACAGCTTGAAATGTATTTATATGCAGGTTCATTTTGCACCTTGTTTGCTTACACGGTGCTGGAAAAAAGTGTTTGGACACCGCATGCATTTGTGATATATTGCATTAAAGATCATTCTTAAGTCATTGAACTCAGCCAGGTATCGTTCCATTCTCCAAACCCACACGCTCCCTTCTGCACGTGCTCCGTTAGATCGAGGTCAAAACTAGATGTTGCAGCAAAATAACGAAACGCATCTAGGGCATGACATGTTGAAACTGTCAAGAATTTAGGTTTGTCATTCTTTTCTTGTTAATCAACAAACAAAAATAATCATTTGTTTGTGTCTGACGCAGCCACAGCTTTTGAAATGCAAAAAAAACTTTTTTCTGCAAATATTTCATGATAATATTTGAGATAAAAATATTTCAAGGTGTCTGAAAACAAGAATACTAGTCACATACCCTCCTGTAGCATCACATACCCTGTAAGCTAGAAATAACGCGTGAAAGTGTCCCTTATTTATTTACTCATATCATTATTTATATTACTGTGTGCCCATCACCCACCCGCCCCCCTTTTTTTGTTTGTTTTGTCAACGTGATACCATGAATTGCTTACAGATAACACGTCACTTTTAATTGGCACGTTATCTGTACACATTATTAGCCGTCCGCGTGTATGTTCACACTAGCGATTAGCGGCTAGCACGATTAGTGGTTAGCAGTTAGCGTGATTAGCGGCTAGCACCATTAGTGGTAAGCAGTTAGCGTGATTAGCGGCTAGTGCGATTAGAGGTTAAGGATAGCAATTAGTGCGATTAGTGGTTGGGGTTAGCGGTTAGCGCAATTCGTGGTTATGGATATGTAAACCAGAGATCTTGGCGTACATTGACACGCGATCAAATGGCGTTGAATAACACGCGAAAAGGATGAAAACACGTACATATAGCACGTCAAATGCAATAAGAACTGGCATGACGTACGACGAGATCTCATGAGATCAGTCCGGTTTTTCGTTTCAAGTTTAGTGGCAGTTTGTATGTATGTGGGAAGGGTGGGGATTCGGTTGGTTAAACTAAGAAAAACAATTCATGACACTGTATCTAAAATGCAGCGTATATTGTTTTTCCTTTCTTGAATAAAAAATAAAAAATAAAAGTACTAGTCACTAACTTTTTGACCATCGCCCTCCTTCAGTTTACATGGTTACCACGAGTCAGAAATAATCAAAAACATCATTATTTTCCACCTATTTTAACTTTCACAGGTTAATACTGTGGAGAATCTCCTTCGCTCTCAGTTGTCGGCACCGTGATGGAGTCAAAGATTAATATTTGTTTCGAGTTCGTACTCGCATCATAATGGCTCCTGTGGGGAAGGAAAATGAAAGAAAAAAAAACCGAAGTATTTGTTTTAATTGTATTCTACCGCTGAACCGAAAGCCAGAGGCATGAGGGGCTCATAAATAGAAAAAAAATAAAAATAAGTATGAAAATCTAAACCAAGGTTACAACAGTCCTAGATTTCAGGTTTCGTCCGTCAGCAGGTGACTGTCACGCATTAAATAACGTCCTTGTGATGGCAAAATTAATCGCCGTTTGGATATTTTTGCATCACGCTGAAGTTGCACAGAAGGACACGAGGGCAACAGATAAAATTAACAATTCAACAGCAGCATTTGGGCAAAAATGTTGCACCGAACACATTGAGCGAGAAGCAGATGTCGTGCCCCAGATTCAAGAGCAGCTATCCTGAAACATGCGGCTATTTACCAAAGCGCTGCACATTCCCCCTAGAGGCGAATGCTGTGTGATCATGTGCGATGAATTAATGAGCATTCATATTTTATTCCCTACGTCTTTGCAATGATATAAAACACTTAGAGGGATTTAGAGGCTTTAATTGTTATAGACACATAACATGGAGTGAAAGGTAACTCCTGCTATTGCACCTTTTCATTTTGCGCAAATTCTCAACAGACGATCAATATTCTCCAAGTTGGGCGTTCAATTTTTGGTTTTATTATGCGGCATCCTTCAGCCAGGCTCTAATCAGAAGATATGCAGACAGGATTTCAGTTCCCAAAGGTAATCATTACAAGTGACAGGTATGAGAGAAGAAAGACGAGGCTTGAATGAAATGCTATTGATTAAAACGAAGCCGCTCCGACGCCTTTTCTGCGAGATCAACCCCACGCCGTAATGATATAGTAAAAGTAGTCATCTCAGTGTTTTGAAACAAAGGCAGTTAGTGGTGTTAGTCATGTTTGCTGCCAAGTAATGCATCAGGTGGGAGTTGAAGACGGATGAATAAACCGCCCACAGCGCAGACAGGTGCTTGTCATTTGGTATCTCATCAAGAGCTAAAATCTTAGGCAGAATTTCAATATGAATGCAACGGAGTGCAACCAGGCATTGGAAAACAAACCGTCCTCTCAGTATTTGCATATTGGGTCAGCACTTCACCCAGTGAGCTGGCACGGGAAACATCCTAAAATAACCACGCCTATTCCACTGTGTGAGCATGTGCATGCACGGGCTCATCAATAACATTAGATTTTCAGCGCTGCCCTTATTTATCATGTACCCTCCGGCTACCCTGAGGTATTACTCTAATCAAGCCAAATACATGATGTGTAATTGCCTTCAGCTCCACTTAAAACAGTAAAGGGAACCACTATGTGCTTCAGTGTGTTTGCAGCGTGGATCCAGCGGCACCGAAACAGACAATAGACTGCAAAAATATGAATCTCACCAAGTGTAGTTTTCTCATTTCTAGTCCAAATATCTTATCGCACCTCCTCCATCCTATCCTTTTACTTCCAAAAAAAAAAAAGGCAAAAAGAATTATTACTAATGCAGATTTTTATGCACCAACTAAGTATTTTTACAGATCTTAATTTACTGGAAACACTTGATCTTGTTGACCTTAATACAGTAGTAGTGGTGCGCAAAGAACTCCATCCAGGAGATGTTTGAACATAAGAAAAGTCAGTACACTGCGAAAATGTAAATCTGACCAAGTGTAGTTTTCTCATTTCTAGTCCAAATATCACATTAAGACAGAATCACCTAAAGAGGAACTTTTCAGTGAGATAAGAACTGATTTTTAAACAATAGATCTGGAAAATCTGATTTCAAGAAATTTTACCAAGATAATTTTCACTTGTTCCGTTGGCAGATTTTTTTTTTTGGTGGAATTAAGCAAAAAAATAAATAAAAATCTGCCAACGGAACGAGTGAAAATTATCTTGGTCAGATTTCTCGAAATAAAATTTTCCAGATCTATTGTCTATAAATAAGTTTTTATATTTCACTGAAAAGTTCCTCTTTAGGTGATTGTCTTTTTTTTTTTAACCCGCCGTCACCCCCTCTTCAGAAGACAACTTTATTTTTAATTACAGCTTGTGTTTAAGTAACAATCTCCAGCTTTACATTCACATGTTCATCCATTCTTTAGTTGTATACGTATTCATAGAGGGCTCAAACAGACCAAAGTGTACAGGGACAGGACGAGACAAGAAAGTGGGACAAACCAGCTAAGTGGTTTCTGTTACGTCTTATTTTAAGTGTGATGAGATATTTGGACTAGAAATAAGAAAAATACACTTAGATTAAATTTTTGCAGTGTAAGCATGAAAGTGCACTGCAAAAATCTAAATCTTACCAAATGTATTTTTCTCATTTCTAGTCCAAATATCTCATAAATAAAGTAAGACATAATCACCTGAAGAGGAACTTTTCAATCAGATATAAGAACTTATTTTTAGACAATATATCTGGAAAATTTTAGTTCCA
>JAPQRP010000002.1:8936188-8951262 GCA_037367295.1 Apogon hyalosoma
TATATCTGGAAAATTTTAGTTCCAGAAATCAGACCAAGATCATTTTCACTTGTTCCATTGGCAGATTTTTTTTTTTTTTGCTTAATTTAACTTTTTTTTTTTTGCTCAATTAAAAAAAAAACAAACAAACAAAAAAAAATCTGCCAAATATCTCACCGAAAAGTTGCTTTTTAGGCGATTCTGTCTTATTTTAAGTGTGATGAGATATTTGGACTCGAAATGAGGAAAAATACACTTGGTAAATTTTAGATTTTTGCAGTGCACTTTCATGCCTACACTGCAAAAATCTAAATCTTACCAAGCGTATTTTTCTCATTTCTAGTCCAAATATCTCATAACATATAAAATAAGATAGAATCACCTGAAGAGGAACTTTTCAATCAGATATAAGAACTTATTTTTAGACAATATATCTGGAAAATTTTAGTTCCAGAAATCAGACCAAGATCATTTTCACTTGTTCCATTGGCAGATTTTTTTTTTTTGCTCAATTCAAGCAAAAAAAAAAAAAATAAATAATATCTCAAATATCTCACCGAAAAGTTGCTTTTTAGGCGATTCTGTCTTATTTTAAGTGTGATGAGATATTTGGACTCGAAATGAGGAAAAACACACTTAGTAAGATTTCGACGTTTGCAGTGTAGGCATGAAAGTGGAAGCAGGAAGTTGAGAGGCGGCTTCAGCATTCTGTCCTGGCTTGCATTTTCTCCTCAATTAACTGGCCAAGGTTGAGGTTGCAGAACATCCCTCGGTGCTCAACCCCTCTCCTAGCTTTGGTTTTCCCCTCACGCTCCCCGGGCCAACACAATACATCTATCACAATAGTCTGTCTGGATGCAGCGCTGATATTGAAGAATATTAATGCTTGCAGGTACCCTTTGGCTACCAATTAATTAACCCAGCTCATTTATACTTGATTGATAAACTGCTCTAATCTGCTACAGCAAGGGTGCACTTACGACTGAGGAGGGGATTTTTTTTTTTCTTTGGGGGGGGGGTGCGGTGTGTCAAGATTTCCGCCAGCTGCTGCTCAGGTCTCTGTGATCTTTATACAAAATCTGTTAAGAAATTATTTTATATTAACCCATAAAGACCCAGTGCTATTTTTATGGCAGTTCCCGGATGAATTTTTCTCTATTTGACCTTTTTTTTACGAGATTTATCACTTTTTTTTTTAATATTATCCTCTATATTTTGCATTTTTCACTGTAAATCATATATTTCCCAATATATTTGATTTAGATATTCAATAAAACTCTTGAGTCAATTCAAACATTATTATATCCAAACAGAAAAAAAAGTGAGTTTTGCAGAAAAGCAATCATAAACTGAACAAAAATCATGTGTTTTCATCCACTGTCATTGATCCAACTCCATGGGTTTTACTGGTGAACCAATGTTGCAGAGGATGATGATGTTTCCATGGTAACTACAGAGCCTCTGAACGTCCAAATGGGTCATATCCACCAGGAAAAGATGAAAAACTGCGTTTTACACCAATTATTTACATGTATTGATAGAATTAGTGGATCAACAGGTATGAAACAGTTTAGATCAGTAGATGTTTTTGGTCGACGGTGGAGGTTTGGGTCTTAATGGGTGTTCATTTTTGATGTTTATCCTGCTCAAACTTGAAAAAGGCAGAGGGGCCCAAAGAGGACACTTGAACTACATTTATTTTTCACTGCTAAAGTTATTTTGAGATCCTTCAGGTTGATAACCTTGAATAAAAAGAAACAAACATGGGTTGATCCATTTCAAACACAAGCAACATAAATCACAAAACATACAAAATAAAAAATTGTGTATTTGGAGTCTTTTTATTTAATTTTATTCACCAAAGGATTATTTAAGAATGTGATTAATTTCATCAATATTTGAACTAAATTCATGTTAAACCACACCATGATGATAAGATGCATATTTGTCTCCACATTAACAAAACTTACCTATAAACTGAATTTAAGCTCCATAATTATACAACTCTTAAAGCCAAGCGCTAATTAACGCTTGTCAGTTTCAAACATTTCTAATTAGATAAATTAGACACTTTTTTTTAGACAATATTTATTTTAAAATGCATTTAAACATATTTAACATGTACAAATTTGACAAGTACCAACATCAGGACTTAAATTTGAAGTCATGGAACGCTGCACACAGTCACTCCACATGCAAAATGCATAATTAATCTAATTAATCCATGTGCATCACTTATGCAGTGAATCAACAATAGCAGCAGCATGGGAAAAGACGTCAAATCAATGACATTTTAAACTTTAACATCTAAATAAACTTATCTAGGGAACAGAACACAGATAAATTAGAAATATTTTATATCAATCATTTAAACAGTACAATGTCAGTAAATATTTAAACAAATATGCTCTACATACCAGAAGCATTTTCAGTCTTCGTCCATAAACTTTTCAGACGCTGGTCAGGGAATAAACACTGCAGCTCTCTGAACACCAGACCCACTAACTGATCTCATTAAATTAATTCACATCAGCTGGATCCACCGGAAGAACTGAAAACTGGGCTTTGGAGTTAGTGTTGCCCCCCGGTGTTCAAAATGGAAATGAGTCTCAACCAAACCAACAATGATCAGACAAAAAAAATCAATAAACAACTCTCCATGCCTGTTTTTGGCACAAAAAAAAAAAAAAACACATATAAAACATCAAATAGAGACCTATATTTTAGATTAATGTCCACGAATATTCCATTAAAAATAAAACAACCACTTAATATTGATTGAGTAATTTATTCCAAACATGCAATGAAATTTAACATATATGCAAACAAGCAAAACATAAGTAATAATAATAATACAAATATCAACAGTCATAACAATTTTAGACAGAAGAAGAGCACAGTAGTTTAATTTACATGCCTGAAAAGGGGTGGGAAGAAGTACAACTTATATATATATATATATATAGAGAGAGAGAGAGAGAGAGAGAGAGAGAGAGAGAGAGAAAGATAAATATATCACATACACACAACATATAAGTACACGTACACACATACAAATACACGTATAAACTTTTACCTCTGTGTTCCTTAACTGTGCAGCAATAAATAAATAATGATTAACTCAAAGAAAATATATACATAAGCAACAGTGAACGTATGATGCCAATTAATAACCCCATATTTATTTATTTATTTATTTTTGCTTGAATTAAACAAAAATATTGAATTAAGCAAAAAATCTGCCAATGGAACAAGTGAAAATCATCTTGTTAAGATTTCTTGAAATCAGATTTTCCAGATATAGTGTCTCAAAAGCAGTTCTTATGCCTCATATCTACCTTATATATCCTTATATCTCACTGAAAAGTTCCTCTTTAGGTGATTCTGTCTTATTTTACATGTGATATTTGGACAAGAAATGAGAAAAATACACCGGGTAACATTTGGATGTTTGCAGCGTGTAATCTTTTTGTCGTTCGGTTTTAACGTTATATTCGAAATGAATAAACAAACAGTCGAGTCATCAGCTAGTAAACAGTCGGCGAAGCTAATGGATCGACGTCCCAGGAATCCCCCGTCCTTAGACCCGCCTTCTCGGAAAGGAAAACCTCCATAAACCCAGTGGGAAAAGACAAACCTCCTGGAGAACCACAGTGACGGACAGATCCACAGCCGTGGACGGACAGGCTGTAGGTGAACCCAGGGCTGACGGACGCCCATTCGACGACGTAACTCCAGTCTGTAAGGAGGAATAGAAGATTATGAACGTGAGCTTAATAGTATAGTTTCAATTTCAACATTTTGTAAATGTTTGGGTAAAGAGATTCGACTCCTCGTGACTTTATTTCAGGCCAAAACGTGCAGAAATTGTTGAGAAACATTAGCTTTTTCTGACGTTCATCTGAAGCGTTGGTTACTTATTCCTCCAGTGCTATGAACACGCCATCGTCACGACTTCACACTGTCTCTTCTGATTATTAGTAAACGTTTAAAAAGTTTAACGTGAAAAGTTGTTTATTTTGTTGTTCTTCACGTTTGAAATACTGTAATATTTCGACCGTAGTCTCATAAGCTGTTTGAGATATTATGTCATGATTTTTGGAAAAATGACACGTACGTTAAACTTTTACTAATAATCAGAATAATCCTGATGATGGCGTGTTCGTGGCGCTGGAGAAATAAGTAACCAACGCTTCAGATGAATGTCAGAAAAAGCTAACGTTTCAAGGAACTGATTTGCGTCTGTGTTTTCATTCATTCTCCTGAATCCCATCGATCAATCAGTCAAACAATCAATCCTGAATGTAGAGCGAGATTCATTCGTTTTTACAGCAGATGTAAATAAAGTCCGTAAATATCAAATATGGTGCGCTGCTCTTATTTTTCTTTTACTTTGCGACACATTAAAGGTCACAAGATCACAAATTTCCTTAACCTTAAACAAGTGACTGTGAGTCTGAAATAAATCGAGACTGTTTAATCCCTGTTGATCCACTAATCCTATCAATTCATGTCAATAATTGGTGTAAAATGCGGTTTGTCGTCTTTTCAGTTTCATCAGATATGACCCATTTGGACGATCAGAGGCTCCGTAGTTACCGTGGAAACATCATCATCCTCTACAACATTGATTCACCAGTAAAACCCATGGAGTTGGATCAACGACAGCGGATGGAGACATTTATTTATGTTCAATTAATGATAGATTTTGCTGAAAAAGTCACTTTTTCTTCCGTTTTTCTGTTTTGATAGTTAAACGGGGTACACACATAACGATAACTGGGCTGTTTTTGTTCCAGTTTCCCCCCCTTCCCGACCAAGGATAGCCAGTGCCAGATTATCTTATGTCTTATAAGAGGAGTTTGATCAGTGACAGTGGATGGACACACTTGGTTTACGTTCAGTTAATGACGTATTTTCTTGAAAAAAATCCCCTTTTCTTCCGTTTTCTCTGTTTTTGTTATAATAACCATCAAATTTAATGTGAGCTTTAATGAACATCTACATGATCAGTGAATTAAATGTAAGAAAATACCTGATGTTCACTGCGAAAATGCAAAATACGGAGGATAATGGCGATAAATCACCTAAGAAAAGCTAAATATAGAGAAAACAATAATCCAGAACTGCCACAAAGTAGTATTATGGGCTTTATGGGCTAATGACTTTTTCTCCAAAGTGCTTAATGTATTGCAAAAGAAAATATAAACACGAAGACAGGGTTGAATAGTCAATGTGCATCTGAAGAACTCATTACAGAATCATTATAAACTGCGTTCTGTCGTCTTTTCTCTGTGTTTTTATTAGACGTGAGGATGCCTGGTGTTATTGTGCACGTCTGCGTTGACCTGAAGAAAGTTAATTTCAGTCCATTCTGGGTCAGTTTAGTTCTTGGTTTCTTGATGTTATCAATAGATGCATGCAATAATAGAAAATTACAAAAAAAAAACATATGAAGGAAATTCGTGCTTCCTGTGTTGCAGACAAACTTGTAATACTTGTACTGTAGACATTACGCTTCAAACAATGGATTCCAAATGAGCTAAGTGGAGTAAGAGACAATGAAATGACCTTTGCTGTTAAGGGGAGCCGGAGTCCACTTTAAATACAGCAGCAGAAAATGAATCCGTTCTCTCGCTTACTTATCTTTAGAACGCAGAAGGGCCTGTTGTCTGTTCAACGTCCACAGTACATTGTTTTGTCACGCCTGTACTGTGAATCCAATTACACAAGAGTATTTGTACTGTACTGTACCTCAAACTTTCCGCGCGAAGCTCGTTTCGTCAGGACCAGCTCACGGTGTTTAAAGGTTATCTCTCAACGGCCTTCAAAACCAGAAATGTTCAGTCAATTAGCAGACTGAGAGAGGTAAAAGTTGCCCTTTTAAGCAGGTGCATCCAATAACGGCTGGTTTTGCTCTGTTCATTATTTACAGAGCAGCGGTGCGTTTCCATTCAACTTATTGGTCTGAAAGAGGAAACTGTCAAAAGGCAGCCTTGAGATAAAATCATTGTTCAAGGAAGCCGTGGTGCAGTATTTAGAGACATGTTCATCTCCTGCATTGACTGGTTAAATTCGGCTTTTGTTTCACAGGCTTCTGCAGGGTATTATCGATGGAGAAGCGCGCTGGGCTTAATCTTTCAAATAATTTTCTTCTGAAAATGTCATGGATCCGACCAATCAATAACGAATTATGATAAAAGCTAATAATAACCACGTTGCAATGAGTGGGAACATATGGTGGCCTTTTAATGTCCTGTAAAGGAAAGACTGGGAGTGTTCAGTTAATCACAAAGAAGAGACAGAAATATAGATCCTGCTTCCAACTGGAAGTATCCAACCACCTCAAATGTATCGTCCTTTGTAACGGGGGTGTCAAACATGCGGCCCGCAGGCCAAAACTGGCCCGCCAAAGGTTCTGATCTGGCCGTGGGACGAATTTACAAAGTGCAAAAATTACACTAATGATATGAACAGTCAAGGGTGTCAAAGTCATTTTAGTTTAGACCGATATGACCTCAAGTAAAATATAAAATAACAACCTATAAATAATTTTTTCATGGTCCAATGTAAAAAAAAACAAACAAAAAAAAACAACTTACATTATGAAACTATTTATATATGGGTGCTTCTATGAAGCTGGTCCTTAAAAACAGGACATTAGGCTAAAAATTCAAACCAGATGTAGACGAATGTTATGAAGCAAGTTTGGAAGCACTTTGGGTCTATTTGTAAAATAAATACTTACTGAGATAAAAGAAACTACTTTTCAGATAAAACACATTTTTATATAATTTTTTGTTCAAAAATCCACATGTAAGACGGTAAAAAGGACCCGAAAATGATGCGCGACTATTTTTCAAATATCTCTTTATTCTCTCACAGGTACATTTTGAGAATCAAACTAATTATTCAAGGCAGAGTGTTTCACAAAAAAAGACCGCTGTTGCACAATCACTCGCGATTTATATGCTTTCAAATGGGCAGGTTCTGCATGTAACGCAAGTGGACACAATGGGTTACACATGAAACCTGGAATGAGACTGAGATTCATGGAAAACCTGCATGTCTGGATTAGAAAAACCACTAGGATCATCAAATTTAACAGTGTCTTTATTCATAGTGCTATATAAGACCATTTCAAGCTATGTTTTCAGATCAAATGTACTGACACCTAGGTAGCTTTAACTGACCATATTTGGGTCCCATTTTTGGCCCCAATATTTGATTAAAAATTCATTCATTTTGGGATGGCTCAGAGCAAGAGTATATATATTTTTTTGCATTTATCTGAGGTCATCATTAGGCCCATCCTGGGGGTAAATTTGTCTAAATTTGTCTTTTATTATTGGTTCTAAAAAAGCTGGAAAAGTGCCAGATACCAAAATGAATCTAGTTTCATGAAAGCACCCATTTACAAACAATCCTTTAACAATAAAATGTGAATAACTGAAAATCGAGTGCAGTTTTACCATTATAATACCTGTTCCTAAATGTTTTATGCATTTGCAGATCCACTGTGTTCTGTAAGTTTTGTTTGAGATGTAATCTTGTAGAAATTGTTCTTATTTTAGCTTCAAATTCCAAACTTCAAAATTTTAGACAACACTGAGCCTGTTACCAAATGTTTGCATAACTCTGTGTGTAATGCACACGTAGAGAGGATCCGAGCGTTGACCTGTGGGGATCCACAGGTTCTAGATGCGGTTGGTAGTTTTTATGCTGTTGTGTGTTCGTGCATGCTGTACCGCATTTGTCCAGCAGTCACCGCCAAAGCGTTCTGCCCATAGCAACGTGATTGTGAGGCTATTGTATTCGAAAATTGCTAATATTTTGCCAGTCTCGTCGTTGATCAAAAATACATAAGTATGACACACACTTGGGTTTTATAATATACAGTTGTGGAAAAGATTATTAAAATTCTTAGACCACCTCTTGTTTTCTTCAGTTTCTTGTTCATTTTACTGCCTGGTCCAGTTAAAGGTCCATTTGTTTGGACAAATATAACGATACCAACAAAAATAGCTCATAGTAGTTTCATTTCAGAGCTGATATCTATCCGTTTTCCACGTTTTCTTGATAATAACCCAAATCACTTCAGTTCTTCCATCAATATCTATGTCATTGTACTGACAAAAACAGTGCTTTTATTCATTCCGTGTTTTCTTTTGTCTGTTTTAGTCACATGATACACACAGGAGTTAGGACTGGATTGCATAACCATCGTTTCTGATGATTTTTTTAAGTTGTAATGTTTTTTTCTGTGACTGTAGATAAGTTCAGGCATAATACTGTTAATTACCGTTCCGGGGTGATTTTGCTTAAAAGGCCTGAAAAATACCTCTCCAAATTAAAATTACAGCTGTTCTTCAATAATTTGGAGTGCAGATAAAAGAATGGTCTCTTTGTAAAGGCAACACGCTGTAGTTTGTACTAAAGCAGTCACTTTTGCTGTTTATGTAACAGGTAAAAAGCTGTATACGTAGAAACACAAATAAATTTCGATTTTTTTTCCCCCCCTCGCCTTAATTTTTTTGTGAAAACAAGGGTGTATAAAGCTGTATTTGGTAGGTATGGACTGAAACACACCATTTACCAACAGACCTATGTCTTGTCACTTTACAGTTCAAAGTTGAGAACTTTATTTGTAAAACTGTCCATTTAAGAGCATTTTTTTATGGTCATGTTTATACATTTTACAGAGGGGAAATTTGGGAACTATCAATTTTTCCAAAGTGGCTACATTTGGAAATTTTTAGAAAAAAATGAATAACTTTTGAATGCTTCAAATACACATATTTTAGCAAAAATTGATTCAAATAAATATTTCCCATACAAAATTACCATTGTCAATTGTAAAATAAAGTCAAGACTAGTATTATGGTCCAAAAATACCATTTCACACATGCTCGTGTTCAGCAGCTCATTGGCTCTCCCCCTTTCATTCCAGATTATAAGCGGCCCCTAAACTAAAATGAGTTTGACACCCCTGGTTTATAAATTTAGGTTAAAAACAGATCTTTATGTGAATGATGAGGGGATGGCTGTTGACACCTTGAATCCTGTGTAATTATTTGATCTGCAGTCCCTTCAGGACCACAAAGTATAATTAAACCATATAGTTTGTCAGAAAATCAATAAAACCAATTTAACAGTGTGCATAATGTGTTTATAATGTAAAAAGCAGAGCTCTGAAAGGCATGGATAAGGGTTACATGTGACAGACGCTGACAAGGTCTCAAACAAATATAAACCTGATAATTATCATGTCACACCTCAACCACTGACGGCACGAAACGCAAACAATAAACGATGGTCGGAATGCATATGGGAACGTAATAAGCGTCCCTAAACTGAACCCATTGATGTGTAAATCCCGCAGCGTGCTTGTGTTATTGCATATTTGCAGTCCTGACCTGATGAACAGTAAAAGTAAAGGAAGATAACTGGAGGTAAGTGACAGCTGAGTCCAAGCAACGTGGACGGTTCATACAGTGATAGACGCAAGACAAAACAAAGGGAAAAGCCGGATGCCAGCGGACCTAAAGCAAAACATTTAACGCCAAAGATAATGATGAGAAAAGTGAGCAAGAACCTGTCCGTTTAATGAGGGGCTGGACTTTCCAACGTCACAGCTCCTTTAACATTCGACAGAGCAGACGAGTACGACTCTGGATCTGTTTTGGGGGTTTTTGTCTCTGAACTGTCGCCATGATCTACACTTACATTTAGCAAAAGGGGTATTTCCCTCTGCATTCGGGCCTCTTGTCCACATGCGCACAGAACTGAAGCGGCAATAACAGAGATTTTTTAACATTTTCCAAAGTTAAGGTTTTTATAAACTCCAGTTTGTGTTTAAAACATAGAGGTTACAAAACTTTGGTATTATGTTAATTTTTTGTTCATGTCTATTATGTATCTGTGTAATGAAGCTGCACCTGAAACATCAAATCCAGGTGTATAAATCAGTGTGTGAACTGCAGTTTTCAGGTTTTGTGATTTATTTATTTATTTTTTTTTTTTTTTTAAGTTTTGCTTTGCTTTTTTTTTTTTTTTTTTTAAACTTCTTCATGACAAATTAAAGCTTCTGCGTCTGCTACGTCCAGTGTTTTCCACAGTGTGAACAAGTTGGACAACAAAAACTATGGTTTGTCTGAGACTTTGAACCAGTTTGGAATCTTTTTTTTTGTTTGTTTGTGTGTGTGTGTGGGGTGATGTCGACAGAGATATTTCCTAAAATGAAGGTCATGGTGACGTTTTTTTTGTTTTTTTTCCCCCAGAGAAAATATCTGTTTAGAAAAACTGTCTGCGTTACTGTGGGCAGGGCGTAAGAAGGATGGCCGGGGGTATTTGTATTTGCACTGCGAGAGGTGAAATTTTTGGACCCACACAAGAGGGATGAAACTCTAAAGAGAGCAAAAGTTGGAGATTTGAAGATCAGATACCGTTACACGGCACCTGGCCCAACAAAAATCCACCTGGATTTAATTTATTGGACAATTCAGATCATTCCACTGGATTTTTTCTGAAGCGAATAACACGTTTCAGTTCTTTAACCCTTTAACTGACGAACGAGGAGATTCTCATGTTTGTACAGAGCATAAAACCTGGACTGTGTTTCAGTGGAAAAAGGTCGTTTTCTCTGTTTTGGATATAATAACTTTCAACTTTAATCTGAGCTTTTACGAACATCTACATGCACTGGAAAAAAAACGAAATCTTACCAAGTGTATTTTTCTCATTTCTAGTCCAAATATCTCATCGCACTTAAAATAAGACAGAATCACCTAAAGAGGAACTTTTCAATGCGATATAAGAACTGATTTATAGACAATTGATCTGGAAAATCTGATTTCAAGAAATCTTATTGGCAGATTTTTTTTTTTTTTTTTTTTTGCTTAATTCAAGCAAAAATATCTTGTATTAATTTTCTTTAACTTGTTTTTGGAGGGGCATTTTTTCCAGTGTGATTAGTAAATTAAATGGCAATGACAAAATATCAGTTTGCCTATTGCCACAGAGTCAATTAAATGATCCAAATTCTGCACTCTGAACGTCGTCCCAGTGGCTGATTTATATTCATCAAAATCCCGGGCAAATCCCTCATATGAGGCAAAACAGTCGCCACGTTTCATGTTGTTTGCCTGCATGCTGAAACTGAAACTGAAACCAGCTTCCACTAACGGGTACCCTAGCCTTTTCCTGTAACCGGATAGACACACGGCATGTACGATGCTTACGTCCACAGCAGGGGGGACAGGTTGAAGGTTACCAGTCTACACACTGACTCTGGTAATAGACAAATGAGAAATCAGTCCCAGAGTCCTGTGGCAATAGCAACTTTGAAATGAAATATAGGAGAATACCTGATTTTCACTGAAAAAACACAAAATACAGGAGATAATATTACAATAAATGGTGATAAATCACTTAAGGAAGGTTAAATATAGAGAAAGATTCTTTTGGGAACTGACGCAAAAGTAGAACTGGGTTAAGAACAAAGGTGCAATTTCAGTGAAGACAACAGGTGTGAACACAAATGCATCGTCAGGTACAAATGGAATAATAATTCATTCAGAGTTGTTAAAAATACCAGGCCGAAGTATCATTCACATCAAATTTTGACACGATTCAATGAAGACGACCAAACCAAACTGAAAAGACTGTCATGCATCTCTTTATCGTCCACCCCGCCCACATCCCCCCTCTGTCTTCCCACCTTTTTACATCTCTGCATTGCATATTATAGCTGAATTGCATCCAGACTCAAGTTGCAATCACAGTCACATTCAGAGTCTGGCTGTGACGACTTGAATGTAATGCCAGTCCATCCTTTGTAACCACATTGTCACTTGGAAAATGTTCATAGCCCCTGCCATTTCATGAGAATAGAGGAATATAATGCATCTATAGGAGCAGGCAGAAGTCTTACTTTTTGTCTGAATCATCACGCATATGCCCCAGAACTTCTGGGGAAAAGTTTTCAAGCACTTTCATTTTCTCTAAAGGAAAAATCTACTCTCTAAGGATTAAAACGGTCTGTCTGTGTTCTTTGTGTTAATTAACTTTCTACCATTATGAAAGCAATATGCTACTTAAAACAGACTGTAAATTACACATATTTCAGTGAAATACTGTCCAAATAATGCCTCAGAAGGTGAAACGGTCTGCTCTAATATGGCATTTCTACAGAAGGAGGGTTTATAAGTAATCCAAAAAAAAGTCATGAAAACTTCAGAAAAGGCTTACAAGGACTTTTAAGGTTTAATTAAGTTAAAACTGCTACAGAAAAGATGGACTTTAATGAATCATTTCCCTGTCCCTGAAAATGCCTTGGAATATACATATATATATATATATATATATATGTATATATATAAAATTGAGTTTCTTTGCAGTAAACATTGCAGTAAACAGCTTTTTCAGCAGCAACAGACATTCTTCACAGCAGCTGATATTTTGGTAAAGCATGGGAGTGACTAACTACATTCAGGGGTTTTTATGTCGTACTGATTTTCTAAACTCTCACTTGTAGGGAGAGGTCACGTACCAGAACACACACAGGACCAAAACCAGCAACGGATCAACCCTTCGTATCCACAGACTGTATCTGTCACTGAATAAAGTATAAAGCTCATTGTTTACATACACCTGTATTATGGCAGCATCAAGTTTCCTCCTTTGAACTAAAACTCACAAGTTGCTTTTCCATTGAACCTCAAATTGCGTGCATATAACTTGCGTTTAAAAATGCACCTAATGGAAAATAACAATTTCACCAAAACACTCGTTTTTCAATTAAATGTTTTTTTTGCTGGCAAGAGGTGGTTTCTTGGGTGTAGCGCAAATGGTATATCACACAAAACTGCAATGGAAAGACATTTTTACAAAACTAGAGTCATGAGAATAAAAAAATGGATGTTGACGGACGTTACAAAAAACGAAGAAGAGTTTTAAAAGAAACATGTCACGGTATGTGTGGACACACCAGGAAACCCAATCATTTTTTTAATTTAGTAGGAGATAGAGGGGTAATACATAACAATAATAATAATGAATATACCTGTAATTCAACATGATCTTTATGTTCGTCACCATGTTTATGGAATGACTTCTCATGTCATCTTGCGATGATAAATAAACAAATCTTCGTATTTGTGATTTAATAGTAAAAACGACATTATGCACTTTTTTTTCAACATTTAGTAAATATCTGTAAAAATTTGCACAGATGTCTAATGGAAAAGTGACTATAGATTATTTTAACAGTCACTCCAAATAACAGTGTGTCTTATAATAACTTCACGTGTTGCGTCAGCTGATAGTTCAGCTGATCAGTGGTCCTCAAACTTTTTACAGAGGAGTACCACCTAAAATATACTTTTTTAGCCAAGTACCAATTTGTTAGACATGTTTGTGTTATGTTATATTATGTTTTTGTTTGTTCAAAAATAATAATATTTGAGCATTGAGACCTGATGTATCAAATATGGTACAAAATTGACACCTTTTCAAAATTGTCAAAGCTCTTTCTCCTTCCTTATTAATGACAGTCTTGTGTCACTGGAAAGGCCTCTGGTGAACAAATTCCTCCCCCTGGTGGATTATCTGTGTATTGCACGTATCTAATTGTATACATCAGGTTTTTCAAGACAAAAATATCATACTGATCATGCAGAGAGCTTCAAAACTCTTGTATCAAACATGATACATTTGGCATTATAGGGTTAATTAAACTCCACAGGTCCATCTTCAATCCTATTTGACACGAGAAAGGTTATTTTGAGCGCCGGCCCTTTAAATGACCCCACCCCCTCCAGGTTATTAACTGTGCTTTCTGTCCCGTTCAGCCACTTGTTTGTTAATACAACCAACGACTGAATATTTTAGGTAATCAGCTGGAAGTTTGGACATATTTTCAGTTTTTACTCCAACTGCTGCTGCTGACAAACAATTATGGAGTATTCGGAGAAAAGTCTTGACCTGAAAAAGTATTGACCTTATATGTGCAAATGTTGTGACGCAACTAGTTATAAAACATAACAAATTAAGCAGGAATTGAAACAGGTTGTAGCAATCCACAAAATTTTTCTCGTATTGAATATACAGATATCTTTGCAGCACCTGGAGGGTTCAAATTCACACTTTATGAACTATTAGGGTCCAAATGCACAAATAAATGAACCAAAGACTAATAAAAGTGGGTTTAGCAAGATATGACCCCTTTAAAATTGGACATCTTTTCTCTGTCGAAAATTGCAGGTGCCTTAAAACTTTCCCCTCGTTTTCTATATTGACACAAAGCTGGAAGTCAGCGCTCCACGCTCTGTGTGTTTGTGCGTTCAGGGCCAGAGGTCTTTAGACTTGAAACCAGTAAAACTACAGGAGGACACTTTGAAATGGAAAAGGACGGAGGGGTACTGCCAGTTCCTCCTCTGTAAAGAAGCGTTTCAGGTTGTTAGTGTCAGCTCGGTCAACTCGGCGCCGTGGTCTGTTTCTCATCATGTTAGTTCAAGTGTGGAGTGTTGCCTCGGTGCTCTCTACCTCTGACCTTTCCTTCACTTCCTTCGTGGTCTTAAATCTGTGCTTGGTGTATTTTTGTGTGAAGTGACTTAGGTTTTTCTGCTGTGTACAACATTTCAAGGGGGGTCACACAAAGTCTCCTCGGGGGTTTAGAGTCTCTTCCTGGAGATAATCCTCACATACTGTTACAGGTGATAACTGATGTACAGTACTGCTACACAGACTTGCTACGTAGCCAAAGGCCAGAGGAAGTCGGAGTCAAATTTGTTGCACAGACCCCCCCCTCCTGAGGAGATCTAAGAAAATAATAGATGACTGCTCACTCTCTCCCTGTGGCAGGAAAGCCGTGATTTCTGTGTGTGTCAGACCTTACCCCATAAAGACCCAAACATACACCACTGACCCAAACCCAAAACCTACTGATGTAACTGTTTAAGGCCTGTTGATCCACTAATTCTATCAAAACATGTAAATAATTGGTGTAAAATATAGTTTTTCATCTTTTCATGGTTATCAGATATGACCCATTTGGACGTTCAGAGGCTCTGTAGTTACCGTGGAAACACCGTCAT
>JAPQRP010000002.1:8970654-8982059 GCA_037367295.1 Apogon hyalosoma
TGACAAAAACAGTGCTTTGATTCATTCCATGTTTTCTTTTCTGTCTGTTTTAGTCACATGATCCACACAGGAGTTAGAATTTGATTCCATTAACCATTGTTTTTGACGACTGCTTATGGTCTAATCATTTTTTCCGCGACTGTATATGCGTTAACTGGTGATGGCAAGCTTTTTGCATCGAAATTTCATTTATAATGTGCACCAGTTAGTGTATGTTCTGTTCTATTCTATTCTGTTCTGTTCTATTCTATGATCCCTGATGTTCATGGTTCAATTTCAATGCCCCGTTTCTATAACGTTGTGTTATTAATTTAATGACATTCTACTAAATTTTAGATCATTTTTGTTTTGTCTGCATGGCTGACTGGAACAACTGATCAATACTAGCAGCAATAATGATAATAATAATTTTATTACTATTATGACATTATGTCATTCATGGGGCAGGTTACTATATCATATTGTATAACCATTATTTTTTATGACTTTTGATGGTCTAATAATTTTTTCCGCAACTGTAATGCACACAAACAGAATAACCCTGCTGAACCGCTGGACAGAGGCACGCCTGTAGACCTGAATTCTGAGGTACGCGTGGATCGCACGAAGGGGGGGTACCTCATAATGAGTACACGCAGACCATACGACGGTAAAAGTGAAAGTGAAACTTAAGACGCTTTACTAATTCCTCTAACAATCACTGGGGGGAGGGGTCTCCGTAAGTACAACATATCTCTCTCTCAAATTTCACTCTGTACGCACAAGCCAAACAGACGTACACCTGTAGGCGCCAATGCCTGCATATAAAATAGAACATAATCACGTAAAATGTCCAGTACCCACAATGCAATCTGGCAAACACACCACTATATTGTAAAATAGTGGTGCATGTGCCTCGGTGTATCCTAGTAGTGATATGTGATTATATTTGTGGTTATAAACCGACTTGCATACTGCGCCCCGCCAAAAAAAAAAAACGATTTCACCGGGCGCCGCTGCTTCCAATAGTGATCAAACTGCAGAGTGAAGCCGTGCTCCTGCGTGTTTTGTTTTCTGTACTGTTTGCAGATATCTGAAACAAAATTTTCATTAAGCCATACAGGGAATTCTTCAAGGTCCCAATTAGAGGACATACTGTTGTCTGATGCAGCCCCACTTTTCAGTTTAAGCTGATAAAGAGTCTTGTGTTTAGTGGCGAGTCCCTGCGGTGAGGGATTACAGCACAGTAGTGAACGCCGAAGCAAAGAAAGAAAAAAAAAAAGAGGAAACAAAATGACTGCTGACTTTAATCGACTGAAAACATTCAAGGGGCAGGTGGAAATAAAACAGACGCTAACATGTACGTATAATTGCACAATGTTTTGGGAAGGTTTTGTGTGATTAGCTCTGAATCATCCAACTATTCCCATGGTCGACTGCCAGCTCAAACAAGTATATTTGTGCATGTGCTCAGAGATCATAAAAATGTAATCACACAAGCTTTTCATCATTATAATTATTTAGAGCTTGTTTGTCGAAGGCCGGCATGTAAAACTCTAATATCTGCTGTAATGTCTGTTCTACTAGATGAAACCCATTCGTCTATGTGTAACGTCTGCAGTTTCCTCCAGTTGAATTTCTCTCCTACACTTTGTGCGTTAAAGTGGCTATATGTTGAATTTCTACATTTACGGATTTGAAAACTGACCTTAAATTATCGTCTGTGTTTGGAATACATTCAGTTGGGTTTCTGTGAATTGGCTTCAGAGTCTGGCTCTATTTGTAAAGTATCATGAGATAACTTTGGTTATGATTTGGGGCTGCATAAATACAATTTGATTCGATCATTTGATTTGAAGCTGTCAAAGATGCCAGTGTATTGGATTGTAAAGATGTGAACTGAATTTATTTACGCCAACAGTGACCACTCTCCCATTCTCCTACAAAGTGTCGGAAAGTCACCAGATGGGATGAGAACCATTAAGAGACAACTTCTAGAAGCGATAAAAATAGAAGTTGTTTTCACCTCTGGACACGACGACGGCGTATTAGGGCCAAATGGTATTATTTCGAGAATAAATCCATAATATTATGAGAACAAAGTCGTAGTAAAAAAAAAAACAGCTCATAATTTAACAAAAATAATGTTGTACTTTTATGATATTGAAGTCGTAATATTTTGAATATAAATTTGCAATAAAAATTCATAATTGAGAAATTGTAAGGGAGAAAAGAGGCTCGAATCTGTTCGGTTTTTACGACGAAACAAACGAAAATGTGTGAAAACTCACTTCACAGTCCTTAGACTATTGCTAATATGTTGATGGTGGGCGGGGCTAATAGGCTCAGTATTTCGTCGTGCATAAACCCCAAATGAAAGTATAACCTCACAAAATGTCCCAAGTTCTCCATTATGCGACGAGTGGCTACGACTTTATTCTCATGAGTTATTATATTTTTCTCATCTTTTTAAAAATTATGATGTTATTCTCCTTAATATTATGGCTTTTTTCTCGAAATATGACGACGTTATTCTCAAAATATTGCAACTTCATTCTCGTGACTCAATGTTGTAGAAGATGACGGTGTTTCCACGGTAACTACAGAGCCTCTGAACGTCCAAATGGGTCATATCTGATGACCATGACAAGATGACAAACTGTATTTTACACCAATTACTTACATGTATTGATAGAATTAATGGATGAACAGTTATTTCACCTTTTATATCAGCAAATAATATTGGTCGCCAGTGGGTTTTTGGGCCTTTGTGGGTTAAAACCACGAATGTATCTGTTGGTTTACCTGAAATAACATCTAAAACGCTACAGTGACATAACGCAGGCTGTAGAATCGGTCTTTTTTGTCATTGAACTGTGGTAGGTTTAAGAGCCTTCAGGGCTTCAGTTTCCCCTGGGAAAGAACTGCATGATAACGAGAAAAAGAGGTGAAATATTCTAAATATAGCTCACAGGTAAAGGGACATTAATGTTCAGGCAGGAGCAAAAACTCCACCTGACTGTTTCAGAGGCTCACGCGGTTCTGCAGAAGTGTCCTGTGATTGTTGGTCGTATGGATGGACCTGAACCACGCCTGTCTCACGTCCACCCGGACATTCACACACTGGTCACCTCCATCTCTGCCTCTTTCTGACATTTAGAATGTTGGTGTGTTCAGCTGATGGTGGCTTCATGTTTTGACAAATGGAGAATGGAGTGAAATTTCAAGCCTCAACAATGACATTTATTAACCCTTAAAGACCCAAACAGCCAAAATCATCTACTGATCTGAAATGTTAGAACTTGTGATCCATTAATCCTATCGATACATGTAAATAATTGGAGTAAAACACAGTTTGTCGTCTTATCGTGGTCATCAGATATGACCCATTTGGATGTTCAGAGGCTCCGAAGTTACCATGGAAACACCGTCATCTTCTACAACATTAATTCACCAGTAAAACCCATGGAGTTGGATCAACGACAGTGGACGGAGACACTTGTTATTACTTTCACTTAATGATATGTTCTTCAGTTTTGTCTTTTTTAATATAATAACCTTTGAGGTTATTATATTATAACCTTTGAAGAATTCCATTTAAAAAAAAGCAAAATATCACTCCTTTGAGAGATGTAGTCACAAGCCAATTTCAACACTTTTCACTGGTTAAATATTTCTAAAACCATCAGGCCAACATGAAGACTGACCAACGGAATTGTTTTATGACCTTAAAAAACATACCAAAAAAGGACTTACGAGGTTTCCGCCCAACAGAGACGATATTATATGATGTAATATTAAGCCCTTTACGGTGAAATGTTGACTTTCTATTAACAGTATGATCGTTTTAACAGCACACACTTGGATCCGCTGAAAACTGATGCCTCGTATATGAGTGGGAAAAGGATTTAGCAGTTGAATAAAAGCCCGTTGCCTTCTGCAGCTGATGTAAATAAAAAAGTTCGGCCACTTGAAGCCTTTTGACGTTGAACTGTCAAAAGGGCAATTAGTCTGTACAAGTTTCTGGTGTACTTCGAATAGACTCTTGATATTTCGCTGAAAAAAACAAACAAACGCAGCCTGTTTTCCCCCTCCTCGCTTTGTCAAAGCCACATCACCACTTTACCTTGATTCTGCGCCAGCACAAGGGAAAAATTTTGGCTAGACCTGTTTTCATTGTAAGTACTGGGTTGAGATCCAGGGCTTTACAATTCTTAAACCAATTAAGATTGTCAAGGACTGATGTAAATTGTGCTCAGCTCGCCAGTGCTCTTGTTAAATACACCGCCGGAGGGGTTAGGATTGTTGTTAAGCAACATTTTACACATGGCTAATTATGTGTCTCATGCACAGTGTAGTTCATTGTTGTGTCATACTTTACAGCGCTAACACTTATTTTATTATTTACGTCGACTGCTGCTCATTGAACATGAAAATATTCGTCCGGGGGGGGGCTGCAGCCCCTTCTGTTGATTCAGACGACCCCAGTTCCAACCGCTAATTTAGACCGATGCCTACCCTGGGATCATTTAGAGCATTTTTAACTTTCATTAGAAAGCAGAGAATGGAATGGAGAGGGAAAAGAGCAGCCGAAGCATGGGAAGGACAAGCAACAGAGGCCAAGTACAGCGGCGATGAGGTGATTGATTAACACAAATCCTAGAAGTGATTGTAAATGACTTCTAATCACCTCCTTTGTGAATATGGTCGTGTCAGAATGGATGTTATTGCAGTTTCCTATTTCCTCTCATGCTCGCAGAAAAACAATATAATGAAATGATACAAAGTGCATCTAAAGAAGAAATACAGCTGTGGGAAAAAATTAAGAGACCGCTGCCTTGACCTTTTTCCTCTGAAATCAGCATGTGTGCGTGTATGACTTCCATTCCATCCCTGCGTCTGTTGAATTCCAACCCGAGCATACCTTATCATACTGAATAAACACCTGATCCATGCACATGCCCGATAGTTTTTGTTTTGTCTTATCTTATTTTCGTTTTGTTTTGTTTGTGCGGAAATCCGGTGGTATGAATCTATCTGATGTGATACTTTCAGTTCGTTGTCTTTTGAGAATGTACAATGTAAGTCTTATGATTGTTTGTTGAATGTCTATGTCTCCGGTAAACAATAAGTAAAAAAAAAAAAAAAAAAAAAGACTTGATCCACATCTTATTTAAGAAGCCATCAGTGTGTATAGCGGTACGCAGCGACTCTCCACCACCCCCGTATCTATCACATCATGTATATGTGCAATCACTATGTAAATGTGTAACATCTTTATATTTTATACTTAAATTTTTATACTTTTAAGAACATTTATTTCTACCTGCCTTTCTTTTGCACTGGTGTGCTGCATATTGCTGCTATAAACTGTTAAATTTCCCCATGGTGGGATCAATAAAGTCTTATCTTATAAAAACCATTACTTTGGCCATCATTATCTTCTTACAACAGGCAAAAACAGTGCAATTAGTCCCATAAAAGTAATTGGAATCCAAAAATTACTGTTGAAAACTACTGGACTTCTGCTCTGACAATGTTCCCAAACTCTGAGGACTGGTTCTTCTATCAGGACGACGCTCCTGCCTCAGCTAGGTCCATAAAGGTGTGGATGACGGACCACCAGAAGAAGACCCTGTCATGGCCAGCCCAATCTCCAGACCTGAACCCACTTTGAAAACTTCTGAAATATAATCAAGAGGAAGATGGATGGTCGCAAAGCATCCAACATTGCTGAGCTTCTTGAATTTCTGTGCCAGGAGCTGCATAAAGTCATCCAACGGCAACGGTTTAGAGCCAAGACCCAGTCCCAGTGGCTGATTTACAATGGCTGACGCTGAAAATCAGGGTTATTCCACCAAATATTGATGTCTGAACTTTTCCCAAATTCCAACATTAGTACTGTGTTGTTTACAAATGAATATGACCTGGTTTTCTTTGTATTATTTGAGGTCTGAAAACACTGCATCTTTTTGTTATTTTGATCATGTGTCGTGTTCCGCAAATACAGGCTCTAAATAAGAATATTTTTAGGTAATGGCTACTGCTGCAGTACTGTGGCAAAAAATATGGGTTTGTCTATTGTCACAGACCAATCGAATGCCAGCATTTGTACTAGAGCCAATCATGGAGACTGTTCCATGAACTCATCAGCCTCTTATTGCCACTGTACTGTGGTCATATATGGAAGAAACAACAAATTAGTGATAGTATATACTACAGAATAGGGATTATTGTTATAAATACTCTATATGTTGTTTTATGGTGTTCTTTGCTCGGTGAGGCTGGACATGTCAGACGCAGTAGTGTGCAGTGGGACTTCTCAGTTCTGTGTCAGTTCAGATCTGTGGTCCTGTGGAGTTCTGCACTCTGAACATTGTCCGGGTGGCTGATTTAGATCAATGTCGCATTTACCCGCCGGCGCCCGTGACCTATTCGCTATATGATTACCTTGGTACTTTTTCGGGATGTAAGTTACCAGTCTAGACATGATATAACGAGGGCGCTGATTGGCTCTGTGGTAATAGGCAAACCCATATTTCGTGCCACAGTACTGCGTCAATAGCCACTTTGATATTTTCATTTGGAATTTGGGAGAGTTGTCGGTAGTTTAGAGAATAAAACAAAAATGTGCATTTTACTCAAACACGTGCCTATAAATGGTAAAATCAGAGAAAGTGATCCTTTTGCAGCGGTCTCTTAGCTGTTCATTGGAAAAGTAGTCATCCATCCCACGTACAATATAAGAAGCTATATTTTATGCATTTCAGTGGTATTGTGTGTTTAAGTAACAGTACAAAATAACATTGATTTCCAGCAAAATCCAGTTTTCTTATCCAGAAAGTACCGACAAAACAAGTGATTTCAGACACACCTGCTGTTCCACTCCTGCATTTCATGAAGGTCACAATCCTGAGACATCATGCCTTGTTTCTGAATACATTTTAATTTTTTCATTCCCACTTTCGGTGTTAGTGCTTTTCATTGCTCAGACTACCACCCCAGGCAGACTACAAATTATAATAAAACGATGTTGTGAGTTGCATATTCAGTATAAAAAGGCAACTGGTGCCTCGAACGGAGTCCAAGACATAAAGAATGAAAGAGTGTCCGCATGCTGACTCTGCAACTACTCCCACATCGTATAAATTTATTAACACCTACACACCAGCTCTGTTTCAGACGCACTGGTCAAGCTGACGATGAACAACAGTTGTTTGCCACACGATTTATTCTTTTTAATCTAAAATGGACCAACAAGTTAAGTAACACACAACAACAAATCATAAAAAAAAAAAAAAAATCACACATGGAAAATGCAAATTAAAAAAGACAGTAATGATGTGGAAATGTTATATAAATATAGTATGAGCATAACATGTTTCGCCTTTTTTTTTTGTGAATATATGTACATCTGTTTCTCAAATACAGACTGCAAGGTTTTCAGGAAAAACATGAAAAATGGCGATCAAGGGCAAATAATGAGTTATTGGAATTATTTTTGTGGTGACCAGATGAATTTATTTTTTTGATGTATAACCTGTAAAAACCCAGTGATACTTTTGTGGCATTTCCCATATGATTTTTCTCTATATTTAACCTTTCTTATGTGATGCGTCACCATTTAGTCTCATATTATCCTCTTTATTTTGAGTTTTTTCAGTGTAAATTATGTATTTTCCTATGTTTAATTTATTGATCATGTAGATGTTCATAAAAGCTCATAATAAAGTCAAAGGTTATTATATCAAAAAAGTGAAAACTGAAGAATAAGTGACTTTTACAGTAAAAAAAAATAGCATTAACTGAACATAAACCCAGTGTGTCCGTCCACTGTCATTGATCCAACTGCACGGCTTTTACTGGTGAATCAATGTTGTAGAAGATGACAGTGTTTCCACGGTAACTACGGAGCCTCTGAACGTCCAAATGGGTCATATCTGATGACCATGAAAAGACGACAAACTGCATTTCACACCAATTATTGACATGGATTAATAGGATTAGTGGATCAACAGGTATTAAACATTTTAGATCAGTATATGGTTTTGGTTGGAGGTGAATGCTTGGATCTTTAAGGGTTAATAACATGTGATCCTGATTAAAAGCTGAGAAACTGTATTTTACCTGAATTATGCACATGTATTGATTGGATTAGTGGATCAGAAGTCATTCCGTATTTTAGATCAGTAGACGTTTTTGTTTGTCGGTGGGTGTTTAGGTCTTTAAGGGTTAAATAATGTATTAATACGTTTTAAATCAGGTGATTGCGATCACGATTTGGTACAAAAACAGGATCCAGGAAAGGCTTCGTCCTTTAGGAGCAAAGACAGACTGACCACAGTGTGACAGAAATTGCAGAAAATCATGAAGAACATGTTCCTAAAAAAGCCTGAAAGGTTCAAGAAATCTGGATTTATTTTGGGTTGTAAAGGGCAAGGGTTCAAGCCTCCAACCCTTCAGACAGCACTGCATCAAGAAGCACCGTTCACCTAGTGCTGACAGAACCACATGGGTCAGGATTACTGAGGTAAACCTTTCCAAAGCAGTACCGGTCTAAAGTCAGGGTCTGTCGTGGTCTGGGCTTGTGTCAGCATCCTTGACAAAGATTACTGTCACCTCTGTGATGCTCCATTAACGCTGAAAAGTGCAGTGAGGTTTAGGAGCCACATATGCTGCCTTCAAGATGAGCATTTTTGCAGGAACACTCAGACCCAAGAAAAGATAAAACCACAATCGACGCATATTCTTAAAAAAAAAAAAAAAAAGCTGAGGAAGAGGAGGATGAGGGTGTTGGACGACCTGATACAGTCCTATAGGCAGCGTTGAATTACTTTACAGAGGAACCATGATGTCACATTTTAGTTTCTTAACTGCCATTTGTAACCCTTTAACCCCTAACGTGTCTGTGGTGCTCATTCTGAATGTACGATGTATTTTAAATATTCGTAAAAATTCAACCGTTTGCTCAATAGGAAACATTTCAAAATGTGCTGATAGAATAGACTATTCTTTCCACAGACATCTGAGCATGCTCAGTTCACCCTCCGCCGTGGAATGGGGGCAAAACACAGAGCAGTGAGTGAGACTGACTTGCTGTAAAAAAAAAAAAAAAGAAAAGAAAAAAAAAAAGTTTGGGCTTTTATTTTTTTTTATTTATTTATTTTTTTTACACTGTTTGGTGTAGGTCAGTGGGGGCCAGGGCTTTTTGACTTTTTGGAGCAGCATCTAGTGGCCATCAGTGGTATTACAACTTAATCCTATAATGCCAAACGTATCATATTTGATACATGAGTTTTGAAGCCCTCTACATGATCAGTGTGATATTTTTTTTCTTGAAAAACCTAATGTATACAATTAGATACACGCAATACACAGATAATCCACCAGGGGAGGAATTCATTCACCAGAGGCCTTTCCAGTGACACTACAAGACTGTCACAAATGAGGAAGGAGGAAGAACTTTGGCAATTTAGAAAAGGAATTACCAATTTGTTAGACATGCTTGTGTTATATTATGTTTTTGTTTGTTCAAAACTAATAATTTTTGAGCACTAAGACCCGATGGATCAAATATGATACAAAATTTTAAGTCATGCATGAAAATTGATATTTGAAAAAAAAAGTTTTGGGGTTATTCCGAAGGACCAACAAAGGCTCCCGTTTCAAAGAACTGGAATTTTCTGTCAATAGTTTAATAGTTCAGGCTTTACAGGGTTAACGACACATGTAAGTTAGAGCTGAGGTCCTTGCCCCTTGATCACTCCTTATTTCTACTTTCTTGGCAAAAGTGTGGAGCATCCCGAAGACGTTCTTAAGGCCTCTTTGCAGAAAGAATAAGAAAACAACTACACCTGAAACAAACAGTTGGTGTCTTGTGTCTTTTAAGTGATATGAAAGGAAAACGTCCGCATTACAAAGAGGTAAATGCTTTTTTAGACTGAGTTACATACGTCAGAATTCATATAAATGTTGAGGTGAAATGTCTGATACTGTTTTGTCTTATTTTCTTCAGTGTAATACAAGTCAAAGAAAAATAATCTCTATTTTATGTATTACATTTACTTTAAGATACGGTGCCAACTGAAGAGGCAGTGGGTCACCATTTTCTATCTGAGCTTGTCAGCAGTTTGCCAATATTCACCAAAAAAAAATGATATTTAATGGGATTCAGAGCAAACAACTCAATAGCTGTGTGTGTTCAAGAATAAAATGATAAAAATAAAAGACAGTACAAAGAGAAAAAGACATAATTACAAGTGCTTTGAGAAACTCATTACAATGGGAAACAAACAAATCATTTTAATCAGAACTTCTCTGAATTAAAAAAAAAAAATTCTAAACTAATTGTTTGCCATTCCATTGCTTAAGTTAATACAAACAAGATATAAAGCATGTAAATTATAAGACTAGATCAACTTAATACATGTCAAAACAAAAGCCATCAACATCAAAACACCAAATCCAATAGCTAGCTCATTAGGCTGCTTGCTATTGATGTATAAGCTTTTCTCAACAAACGAGACGAAGCCCCCACTGTTTCTGAGTCGATGAGTCAGAGCTGCACTCAACATGGGCAGCAGTGTTCGCTGCTATTATACACAAGCTGTCCATCAATATTCTTTTCATGCTCGTGATCAAAGCAGAAGACAGTATCTGCATGCTTGACATTTATTTGTTGATGCGTATACTGTATCTTACCTCAAATCATGCAACATGCCTAAAAGTCTTAGTCACACTAGTGGTCCTGGGAGGATATAATACTAATAAGCCGCCGGACAACAAGCCACTGGATGCATTAGATGGACTGAAAATGGTACTAGTTTATTAATATTCACTATAGAAGATTGTATTGACTGGGAAAACAGTGCAGTGTTCGGAAGTGCAGTAGGTCTGTGGGGTTTTTTTATTATCCGAATGGATTCAGTTATGGATGGAATCAGCGCAAGATTAATTCTTTTTTTTTTTTAATTCTTACTGCTAATAACTACTCTTTTTAAAAATATATTATTGTAAATGTTGTAAATAATACTCTCTTTAGCACTATTATGGCTTGTTATGTGACTAATTTGTAAGTTGTTTCTTTGGTTTTGTTTTAACTTGTTTCAATTGAGAACTGGTTTCAACTGAGCTATCTGGTTAAAAAAAGGTTACAGAACTAAATGCATATGTATATTATACTATAGTAAAGTTTATATATATATAATTTTTCTTTTGTTTGCGTTGCTGGCTGGAATAACTGATCAATACTAGCAGCAATAATAACAATAACAATAATAATAATAATGTATTAATATTATGACAATTATGCCTAACGTCACTAATTTGCGTCGGTGCTATACTGGTGCGTCTATGAAACTGGTCCTAAAAACAGGACATGGGGCTAAAAATTCAAACCACATGTAGACTAATGTTATGAAGCAAGT
>JAPQRP010000002.1:9025125-9035709 GCA_037367295.1 Apogon hyalosoma
TTTTCTTTTCTGTCTGTTTTAGTCACATGATCCACACAGGAGTTAGGACTGGATTGCATAACCATTGTTTTTGACGATTTTTGATGATCTAATAATTTTTTCCCCATCTGCAGGCCTGCTTCAAGATTTCTAGTAAATTCTGTGTATGAGGCGTGCAGAGGATGAGCATTCAGAGCCTACATGTACCTTATCCAGCTGTGGTATCACCTTGCATTTTTGGTCTGATAAAGTTGAAATTTCAAATTTCGGCTTCTCTGGCTATGAATTACCCATACACCAAATTTCATCAATATTGGAGGGGGTTAACTCATTGGGTGAACTGAGATGGACTGACCCAAAAACCAGAGTAAATACATCGGTATTAACCTCAGTAGATATTAGAGAACAGATAACAGCAGCAAACTCTCAGAAATGGCCAGATTATTTCGCTACAAAAGCTCAAAAATGAATATGGAATGAAGGACCTGAGCCAAAAAGAAGTATTTTTTTTTAATATAAAATTTCACGAAATTAATGTATTGAACATAGATGCATGGATTTTTTTTTTTTTAAGTAAATGAATGCACGGTTTGAACAATATTCCACTGCTCGGCGTGTGCTCAAAGGTGCCGGTATCTCCAGGGATCTGATTAACTGGCCCTCTAACTTGTTTCAAATGCATTTTTAACCACATCCATTGATCGTCCGGTCTTAACCTTCACAGCCAATTACATGGAACGTAATGTAAAAGTAGCCTCGCTTTAAATGTAAGGAAGCTGAATCCTTGCTTCGGTAGCTTTCACCGGGAGATTGTACTATATACTATTCCACTGCCTGCTTTTATTTGTAATCCAATACTTCCTTAATGGTGCCACAGATGGAATCAAAAGGAGTTGTAAGGTCAAAGAAAGCAAAATGATTTCATATGGAAAGCGATATGGAATTGTACGGTGATTGGAGAGTCGGTCGTTGAATGTATAAGTTGGACTTCAAGGCGAGACGTCAGCCGTCGATCTACTGACGATATTGGATTCGTCCCGGCTACAGGGAAGGTTTGTTGCTGACCCGTGTGCTTTGACCTTGTGACGTAAATGACTAATTTCTCTCATGGGTGATGAGGGATTTAAAAAAAGCAAGGAGTAATTGGCATTTCCAAGGTCTAGACTGAAGGCCAGAGGCTGAGGCCAAGGAAGAGTCGGTCTTGGAAGGTCAGTTTTTAGAAACAGACTTTTTAACCCATAAAGGCCCAAACAGCCACCGGCAACCTAAACCATCTACTGATCGAAAATGTTAAAGGGCTCATATTTTGCTAAACCCGCTTTTCTTAGTCTTCGGTTCCTTTATTTGTGTATTTGGACCCTAATAGTTCATACAGTTTGAATTTGAACCCTCCAGGTGCTGCAAAGCTACCTTTAGATTCATTCCGGCAAAAATCGAGTGGATTTCTACAACCTGTTTTAATTCATGATTAAGTCGTTACGTTTTATAACTAGTTACGTCACAACATTTGCACATATAAAGTCAAGACTTCTGACGAACATTTCTTTGAGTACGACATGATTGTTTATCAGCAGCAGCAGTTGGAGTAAAAACTGAAAATATGTCCAAACTTCTAGCCGATTACCTAAAATGTTTAGTTGTCGGTTGTATTAACGAACACAAGTGACTGAACGGGACAGAAAGCACGGTCAACAACCTGGAGGGGGCGGGGCCTGAAGTGGCTTATTTGCATTTAAAGGACCAGCGCTCAAAAACCACCTTTCTGGTGTCATTAGTCAAAAATAGGGTTGAAGATGGACCTGTGGAGTTGAATGAATGAAGAATTCAGACCCAAGCAGAGCATTTACAGTTTATGGAGACCACAAGGAAATGTTGGAAAATGCATAATTCCATTTTAAAAAAAAAATATCACTCCTTTGATATAATAACCCTCAATTTTAATCTGAGCTTTAATGAACATCTACATGATCAGTGAATTAAATATAGGAAAATACCAGATTTCTACTGTAAAAACACAAAATACAGAGGATAATATAATAAATCATGATAAATCACTCAAGAAAAGTTAAATATAGAGAAAATGCTATTTTGGACCTGCCATATAAGTAGCACTGGGTCTTTATGGGTTAATCTGTCTCGTAAAAATATATTTTTAACACTTTTTCATTAATTTCTGTGTTTGTCTGCTTCCTCTTATTATTTATTGATATTGATCTTTTTCATAATTTATTATCTTAGCATTTCAACAGTTGGTGCCTGCATTATATTTAGAATTTACTTGCTATTACTGAAGCCACAGTAGGTAAAAATCCACAAATAACAATAATAAGAATAATGGACAAGACACGGGCCAGCATGAATCATACTATAATCATCTGGTCTTTGTATAAGAAAATGATCCTTCACAAAAGAATGCAAACAACTACAAAAAAAAAAGGGAAAAAAGGATCCACGTAACATGGTGACGTCAAGCACAAGAATAGAATTTTAAAAAAGAAACATGCTCTCTGTACTCATGGACGTGTTGAATAATGTGTTTTTAAAGAACATTATGGTGTCAGAGTGAAGCCGACCTTTAACCTTCTGGATATAAAACATCACTTCATCATCTTATCTTATTATACATGTGTGAAACGTGGTCATAATTAAGAGTATGAATTCTCGAGTCATGGCCAAAAGTAATACAATGGCCTCGACCACTGACCTTTGGCCACAAAAATACAATCAGCACATCCTTGAGTCCAAATGAACATTTAATTTTAACACATTCTGTCAAAGTATTCCTGAGATACTGTTTGTACTGACTGACGGACCAACGTTACAGAGTCACATGAATGCACCAACAGAAAAAAACAGCAGAATAGATGTTCCTGATGCAGGTTTCTACTTTATGTCCCAAACACTGACTTTTTTTTTTTTTTTTTTTTTTTTAATCAGTGTGCACAAAATAGTCAACTATTGGTCATTATCAATGTCAAAAACAGGGTTCGTACAAAGTTTTCATGGTCAAATTCAAGCACTTTTAACCCATGAAGACCCAAACAACCACTGTCGATCTAAACCACCTACTGATCTAAGCTTTTTAATACCTGTTGATCCACTAATTCTATCAATACATGTAAATAACTGGTGTAAAATACAGTTCTTCATCTTTTCACGGTCATCAGATATGACCCAGTTGGACGGTCAGAGACTCCGTAGTTACCGTGGAAACACCGTCATCTTCTACAACAGTAAAACCCATAGAGTTGCATCAATGACAGTGGATGGAAACAGTTTATGTTCAGTTAACGATATATTTCACTGAAAAAGTCACTTTTTCCCTCATTTTTCTATGTTTCTAATAAAATAATCCTCAATTTAACATAAGCTTCTATGAACATTTACATTATCATTGAATTAAATATAGGAAAATACACGATTTAAACAGAAAAAACACAAAATATGGAAAATAATACTATAATAAATGGTGATTAATCACTTGAGAAAAGTCAAATATGGAGGGGTTTTTTTGTTTTTTTTTTTGGAAGTGTCACAAAAGTAGCGCTGAGTCTTCACGGGTTAAGGGTCATTTTCGCATTTTTTCCAGCACAGCATCTTATCACTGGGGTAAAATACATAGCTACGAGAATACATATACTCAGATTTATTTTTTTCACTCTTTATCACAATAATATACAGTTGTCCTCAGAATTATTCATACCCAAGTCCAATGTCTGTTCCTAACTATTAAGACTATTAAGAACAGACATTGGACTTAGTAAACCAAGGGTATGAATAATTCTGAACATGGCATTTTTTGGAAATCCATTAAGAAAACACTCCTGAAATAAAATATTTCTTCAGGTATCATTTGTTGTTATTCCCTCACTTGTGTAGCACATATAAGTCACAGGCAAACTTAACAAAACTCATTCATTTCATCACAAAAACAAATAACCACAAAAAAATGGCAGGGGTATGAATAATTTTGAGGACGACTGTACATTGTATTATGCTATAAATGTCTAAAATTATGTTTCATAATTGCAAAAAGTTTAGAAATTAAAGGAGAATGCAAAGTTTTATCAAAAAAAAAAAAAAAAAGGAAGCCAGTTGGTGTTCTCCAGGCACACTCACACAAAAGACAATGATAAAGATAAAAATGTACCTGGAGTCGACCTGAGAGCACCCGCTAATTTTCTTTTTCGACATAAAGTTTTATTTTTTCAAAATGTATCACCTCTCTGTAAGCAGCTTTGGCTTGAAATCTAACCTGGCAGAGTTAATATTATACATACATAAGTAAATAAATACATACATAAATAGATGAATCACATCACAGTGTTATAATTGCAAGCACTTAAACTGACATTCAAGCACTTTTCAGACCTTGAAAACACAACATTGAAGTTCAAGCATTTTCAAGGATTTCAAGCGCCCGTACGAACCCTGCAATCAGCTGTTTTACGTTGTTCTCCTCTATGTAAAGACTTGGGATTGTCCAAGCGTGAACACTGGCGAGATTTTCTAAAGCCAGAGAACAAAGCCAAGAGGATGTGCAGAGGTCTTGGCAACACGCTGAAAGATTATTATGGTATTTTGTGCCCAGTAAGTACAGAGCCCAGCACTGCAGCTTTAATTAGCATAGTTTTCAAAGTTTAGTGTGTGATCATTAGTGGCATCTACCCGTGAAGACGCGGACTGCAACCAGCTGAATTCCTTTCCAAATGGTGGCTGCTAAAATATGAAAAGGTCCTCATTAGAGCCAGTGTTTGGTTTGTCCCATAGACGGTATATAAAGATGGACACTGAGGTAGCTAAAGGAAGCCCAAACATCTCGATCCCCCTCTGGTGGCTGTAGTTTAGGTCACAAATCTAACTCTTTCATGTTATTTTATAGGATTTGGCGTAAAATAAATAAATAAACAAACAGAACAAATCGAATGTGTTTTGATTATTTTGCTAAAAAGTTTCAAAAAATTAATCTGGAATGAAGGCTGTGAGCCAAAAAATAAGTACTTTTTTTTGTTTTTTTAATGTAAACTTTCACTAAATTGAAATGTATTGAACACACAGATATTTGTCATTATTTTACAGAAGTACAAACAGTAAGGCGCTTTGGAAAATTATGCTGAAAATAGGTATTTTGTACCTTTACATTAAAAAAAGCAGACAATGCACTTTATAAACTGATAAAAATATAAATGTGTGCAAATGCTGCTGATTCTTTCATCAGTGTGATACTGTATTGAACCGCAGCTGTAATTAGCATAGTTTCCAAAGTTTAGTGTGGTCATTAGTGGCATCTACAGTGAAGACGCGGACTGCAACCAGTTGAATTCCCCCCCCATACAGTGGCTGCTAAAAAATGAAAAGGTCCTCATTAGAGCTAGAGTTTGGTTTTTCCCATAGACGGTACATAAACATGGACACAGTGATGGCCAAAGGAAGAGTTTAGGTCCTAAATTTACCACTTCCATGTTATTCTATGGGTTTTGAAATTTAAAAAGCCAACAAATCTAATACGTTTTTTTCCAAACTGATGTCAGTCTTTTCAGTGTTTGTGTTGAAGTTGACATCTTTCTCATAAGTCTGTCCAACATGAAGCCATAAGCCAATCAAGTGGCAGTGGAATTGACAGCCCCATGTCACTGCTGCACAACCACCGTCACGAACAATCTGACGGTTCCCATGACCAAAGGATAATGGCTTCATTGAGAGAAAACTGCATAAATAACATCTATATATGTAAAGTCTATACCAGTGTTTCCCAACCTTTTTGAGCCACAGCCAAAAACAGACAAAACACAGCCATAAACAGCCAAAAAACAGCCAAAGCAAGGCCAAAAACAGCCAAAAACACAGACAAAATGCAGCCAAAAACACAGTCAAAACAAAGCCAAAAACACAGACAAAACAAAGCCAAAAACAGACAAAAACACAGACAAAACAAAGCCAAAAACAGCCAAAAACAGACAAAACACAGCCAAAAAAAAGCCAAAAACACAGTCAAAACACAACCAAAAACACAGTCAAAACACAACCAAAAACACAGTCAAAACAAAGCCAAAAACACAGACAAAACAAAGCCAAAAACAGACAAAAACAGACAAAAACAGACAAAACACAGCCAAAAAAAAGCCAAAAACACAGACAAAACAAAGCCAAAAACAGCCAAAAACAGCCAAAAACACAGACAAAACAAAGCCAAAAACAGCCAAAAAAAAAAAAAAACCCAGACAAAACACAGCCAAATAAAGCCAAAAACAGCCAAAAACAAAGCTAAACACAGCCTAAACAAAGCAGGCCTTGTTTCATGAGTTTTTTTTTTTAATAATTCTGTTGAACCACAATTCAAAAGCAACATCTAATTTTCATTGGTTAATTTTCACAGAATTTTCATTTATTATTATTACTATTGTCAGATTCCTGTTATTTCTGTGACCATTGTGAGTTTTCCTTTCATTAACACTGGGGTACCAGCAGTTTTGTCTACACGTGTACACATGCGGGCTGTGTATGAATGTCAACACTAAAGCAGGAAACTCAATGAACACAACTCAGCAGGTCTCCTTTCACTACAGCCACATGATTTCCAGCACAATCGTCAATATTTACTGAAGAAAACAACAAAAAAGCATGCAAATGTTCATAAAATACACCGTATTAACCAAAACCGCTGCTATTTTCTGGACAGTCGTCTATGTCCTCTCCTCTGTCGGCCGTCGCGGGTTGTGTAAAGTTTCTGAAAAATGACTCCCAACGCACTTTGTGACATTTATATGCTTTTTTTAAGTTAGCTTCTCCAAAAACACTCCATTCCATCTTTTCTTGCTCTCTGTTTTTCTATTCAGCGTCTTTTTCTGCTGCAGGCTTAACCAAACCATAACAACTCAAGAGCGCCCCCTTTATGAAAACTCTAAAACATAACGTGAACATCACAGGTTGAAAACAGCTACTGAGTCTAAACCAGTATATTTTAGTTCATGCAAGTCTCCACAGATGTGCTTTGTAGCTGAGCTTCATCTGACCACCGCTCTTTGATCGTCCAATCAAGTGACACGAAAATGCCCCGTTATTGTGCGTCTGCTCGATCGCCCCCGTGCAGCCGACGTGAAAACTGACGGTTAAATCAACAGGTTCATTTCCATTTATTTGAGGCGACAGAGGCTGTTGATTCGGAAGGTTTCAAGGCAGATTACTCTGGACAAATGCTCTAACGTACACAGACGCTACTGGGAGCTGTGACCAAGAGAAGAGAGACCAAATAAAGAGACTATTGGGAATGCTTGAGGACATCTACATGGAACAAATATAAAAATGTGGAGTGTAAATGTAGGTCAGAGTTTCTGATTGTTAAGGCCAACAGAGAAGGCTTTGCTGGCCCCCATGGCCCAGCACGGTACAAATAAGCCCCTGAGTGAGTTAAATATGGATTTACTAACACTGACAATAAAAAATAGTACTGAAACCCAAGTGTGTGACTTATCAGAACTAAAACATCACAACTGAAATGGCATAAAGAGCTGAAACACACTGTTCTCACTTTACAGTATGTGGTAAAAATAGCTGGATTTGTCAGTCTCATATATTCACCTGATGGTCACTCATGCATATTTTGTTTCAAAAAATCAAAAACTGTGGGGCATATGTTTAAAAATGTGCTCATTTGGAGGATTTATGATCACAGTTCATGAGCGCACAGATAAAACTGAAAAGTGTTTTAACCCTTTAACCCATTAAGACCCAGAGCTACTTTGATGACAGTTCCCAAATGATTATTTCTCTATATTTACCTTTTCTTCAGTGATTTATCACCATTTATGACCCCGCCCCCTGAAGGGGAGGCCAGGGGTATTGTTTTTGGTTTGTTTTGTTTCTTTGTTTACTCTCTAGCAGCAAAACTATTGGTTGAATTCAAATCATATTGGGTTTATAGATTGCCAGTGACCCAGAATAGATTTCATTACATTGTGGGAAAAGTAGGTCAAAGTTAAAATGTTTTATGAATTTTTTACATCTTTTTTTCCTTCCATTTACTTATAATGGCTGAGATTTCACCTGTCTATTAAAACATCAATTTTGTTTCAATTTACTTCAGACTTGGCACATATATAGAAACAATTGATCTGCTGACATCAGCACACGCATAGACATGATGACATCAGCTGGATCGATGCCAAAATAAGCTACACTATGTGCGAGGGGCGGGGCTTGTTGTGCCTGGAACCACTTGTTGATAAAAGTGTTGGTTTGGTTTGAAATCCATCAAAGTGGATTCCAAGCTGAGACCAGTTCGAGAACCAGTTCTTTTTGAGAACCGGTTCCCTGTAGCTCGATTCCTTGTAATCGTTTGCCCGCCTGCTGGACGATTCCGCCTTCGTTGCGCATGCGTGATGATGTCACATGCTTCATTGTTTTGGTCAGAACGTAGCCAACGTGGCGTCGAGGCAGACACATTCCAAAAAGACGACAGCAGGCCCGCTTTAACACAGTCAAAGCTTCTGTTTCTTCAAAGGGGGAAATCCCTCCAATAGGTTCCAACATTTGTCCACAGCAGGCAGTTCGTTTGCAGGAACATCACGTGTTTGATACACTACATAGCAACGATTGTGAATGTAGCGGCAGAGCGAACACCAGGCCGTCATCCAGGCCCGGTTCTGGTGGGGGGGGCAACAAATGTCCTGCCCCCTCAAATAAATGTTTCCAAAGGTAGGGAAAAGGAATTGAGGTGCACAACAACGGGCAACATTAGTAAAGCATCTTAAGTTTCAGTTTTACTGTACGGTGCCCCCCCCAACCACTGTATACTGTATGTTATATTTTCTGTGCAGAGATGGAAATATAAAAGACAGTTGATGCAAACACATCCGTTTTTAAACTCTTTTATTCCCTCACCCAATGACAATCGATAAGGAATCGGATCGGTAAGCAAAATCAGCGATTGCTTATGACAGCTGTCAATCATGTGTTCAACCCCCTACCTGCCTGGAAACACCAGTGATTCACCAAAACTCTGTATGTATTTTAGGGTGTATTTTCCAGTCTAAGTGGGTAGAACTCTTGCTTCCTCTCTGATCACTCGAATTAGAGTATGATGAAAGGTAAATTCTGGCTCAGTAACCCCCTAAAAATTAACAAGCACCGCATCCATGAGGGGAAATGAACTCCTTCAGACATCGTATGTAATTAAAGAATCGTAAATGTGTTCTGATATTCTGTACTAACACGGACTCACGCAGGGGTTACTTTTTTTTTTGTAGATCTAAGGTAAATAGAAACTCATTATCTTAATTTTCAGGTAACTATACACTAATGAAAACATAATAAGAAATATTCTGCTCCTTTATGGGGTTAAATCCCTCAATCCCACACGCAGAGCTTTTAAAATGCTAAGACTCACACACAGAAGATGCTGTTTTCATTTTTTCTTTTTTCTTTTTTTGTAGAAGTTGTTACCTTTTCTATAAGCTTAATACTTGGTCTCGGAATGAAAGCTCCCTATTTGTTTCTCCATTATTGCAGTCTGGATTTGGGTTGTGAACTAATCCATTCTACACCTAGGGGAACCATCTGTCCCTCATGTAATAAACCTGTGTGACTTGTTCAGAGCTGTAGAATTTAATCTACACCTCACAATCTTTTACATTGAGCTGGTTCGCAAGTCTTCCCCAGTCAAGCAAGGACACTATTTAGTGATGGACACTGGATCTAATACAATCAGGCTGTGGTCATGATTCCCTCAGGGACTTTCTTTATTCACTTGTTTTCCTCTGTTCGGACTCCCTGATGTATGTGCATAGCTCTGCCCTGGGGGGGAGGCATTCAGAACCCTTCTTGATATTCCACTCGTAAAGAGCCCAGAGGTGGAGAGAGAGGCGGATTGGTAAGAGGGACGTGATAGTTATTTCATACTATTGGCCATGGATGTTAAAGCTCTAATCTCCCCAAGGTCAGAGGAGGTATTTGTGATGAGGAGGCCGATTCCCTTGTCAACGTCTAGATTTTCATTTGGAGTTCCTCTCTTAAATAGAGTGACCACAGAATACAGCCTAAAGCATCTGAATGGCCTCTGTGGGTTCCTGCAAGATGATCACTTACTCAGGAAGAGAAATGCAGCTCTTTTTTTTTTATGTGAGTGTCCTTGCAGCACTGTTTGTGTGTGTGTGTGTGTACATATACTTTGTTTTGCCTTTCAGTTTTCTGTAAAAGATAGAAGCCGTTATGTTTGGTGCTGAACACAACATCACAAATGGGAGGAGGTTATTGTGAAGAGTGTTGTGCAAGTTACTCCAGATTACAGATTACTTGTTACTGTTATTTAAAAATAATTCCTTACAATTACCATCTTAGTCTTCTCAATGCCCATACTCCAGTGTTTTTCAACCTTGGGGTCAGAACCCCACATGGGGTCGCCTGGAGTTCAAATAGGGTCGCCTGAAATTTCTAGTAATTGATTAGAAAAAAAAAGTTACTCATAAAAAATATAGGATGAGTTGACAGAGACAATCACAGTCCGTAAAAGACATGACAAACTGTGAGTCTGAAACTGAAGCACTGTGGTACTGTTTATCTGTCAAATGTTCAAACTGTAGCACTGTGGTACTGTTTATCTGTCAAATG
>JAPQRP010000002.1:9035809-9057726 GCA_037367295.1 Apogon hyalosoma
CTCTGAACATCCAAATGGGTCATATCTGATGACCATGAAAAGATGACAAACTGTATTTTACATCAGTTATTTACATGAATTGATAGGATAAGTGGATCAACAGGTATTAGACGGTTTAGATATTTTATCCTCTGTATTTTGCATTTTTAAGTGAAAATCAGGTATTTTCCAAAATTTTATTTACTGATCATGTAGATGTTAATTAAAGCATGAATCAAAGTTGAGGGCATTTATGTCAAAAACAGAGAAAACTGACAAAAATTTACTTTTTCAGAAAAATATAACATCAACTACACATAAACCCAGTGTGTCCATCCACTGTCAGTGATCCAACCCCATGGGATTTACTGAATCAATGTTGTAGAAGATGACGGTGTTTCTATGGTAACTACAGAGCCTCTGAACGTCCAAATGGGTCATATCTAATGGGCATGGAAAGATGGCAAACTGTAATTTACACCTATTATTTACATGTCTTGATAGGATTAGTGGATCAACAGGTATTAAACCTTTTACATCAGTGGATGCTTTTTTGTGGCCGGTGGATGTTTGGGTCTTTATGGGTTAATAAACTATATCATTCTATAGCTCATTGTTTGTTGTTTCGTTTCTATGCTGCTTTAACGCATAGAACTTTGCTTTAAGTACACAGGGTAGGTGTAAAAAGCCACAGCTCCCGCCTCTGCGTTTTCAGTCAACATTGTGTTTTTCTCTGTAATTTAGCACAGTGCTTCTCAAACTTTTAACAGTGGAGTACCCCCTGAAATATACTTTTTTAGCCAAGTACCCCCAACTCTCGCTTCAGCATTTTTGATTGAAAAAAAATTAGGCAAAATGTGTTCCTGTGCCAAACAAACAACATATACGTAAGTGTAATATATTAAAAATAACTCATTTTCTAAAGTAATTTTAGTGTGCAATATAAACTGAAAAGTGCCCTCTTTCACTGATAAGAAAAATAAATAAACTGATCATTAATTTAAAAATTAACCTTTCATCACAAAAAAAATTACCTAGCTAATAAACTAGCAAATGAGGTCATTTTGAATAATATAAAATAGAAATGTTCTTCAAATGTTACCAAAGCTTAAACAAGATGATTGGCAGTAAAACTATTATATAAATATGAAATAATGTATGAACATGTGTATTTATTGTGTTTTATATGTCAGCATTAATTCTTCTTTATTTTGTATTCGGTACATGATGACTTATTTAATATATTTTTCTAAAAGTACCCCCCTGGACTTCTTCCAAGTACACCTGGGGGTACGCGTACCCCACTTTGGGAACCCCTGATTTAGCATCTTGTTGTTAAATGTTGATTCTGCTTTCTTAGATTCTTAAAAACGAACTATATTTAACCAAAACCTAAATTTTAGGGTCTTCCGTAGGTGGTGTTTTCACATAAATACTCCAAAATCACTCTCATACTGCAGAACATGAATTAAAACTGTGCTCTGAATCAAAGTGAATCCATTTTCAGGCTGCATCAACAGAATACTGGTGATTTTATGAGCAGCTAAGATGCAGCCATAATTACTTCTCTCAAGGACCTGAACCCTCTCAAAGCAGAGCAAAATAACATTACCTGTCAACAAATCTGTCTGTCTCGCTTTTTATGCTCCTGCCTCAGCCTCTCTTTTTCTCGATGCTCAGTTCAAAGATCATCACTGGTGGAAAATACTGAGCAATATTTGCAGGAACAGGCGTTGGTGTAAAAATTGCCAAGTTTTATTTAACATATATTTACGGGCTAGATATCTAGATATTTTTGTAGAACTGTAAAGCTCTAGTAAATAAGTGTGTTACGCTGAAAAGACCACCGTATACGTACATAAAAGACACTAAAATAACAGGTCAACAGCTTACAAAGCTTTTTATATAAAGATGGTCGAGTGATAAGAGACGGTACCCGTTGGACTTTTTAATTCATGAACAGCGCGGCTAACACTCACATTTTGAAAACACCAGCTGCACTGCAAACCTGCAACGGTTCCACTCGAGTAGAAAATAAATATTTCATGTAGTTGTGTTTGATAGCGTTGATGCCCATTTTGCAATGTGCAAAAATTATTAATTAGCATGCTAGCTGACAGCCGTGTTGTGCTGTATTGAATTGGTGCTAATATTAGCTAGCACTGGTAAAATTTACATGCTAGCTGATATTTGTACTAATACAATATAGGACTACACTGGAAAAAATCTAAATCTTACCAAGTGTAATTTTTTTCATTTCTAGTCAATTTTTTTTTTTTTTTTGCTTAATTTAAGCAAAAAAAATAAATAAATAAATCTGCCAATGGAACAAGTGAAAATTGTCTTGGTAAGATTTCTTGAAATAAGATTTTCCAGATCTGTTGTTTAAAAATCAGTTCTTATATGTCACTGAAAAGTTACTCCTTAGGGTGATTATGTCTTATTTTAAGTGTGATGAGATACTTTGACTAGAAATGAGAAAAATACATGTGGTAAGATTTTTTTTTTATTATTTCCAGTAGAGCACTATTTGTACTCTATTGAATTAGCGCTAATATTAGCTAGCATTGCTAAAACTAGCAGGCTAGCTGATATCCATACAGTGCTCTACTGAATTAATGCTAAAATTAGTAACTGTAGCTAATTTATGCTGACAGTTAACCAAGACTAGTGAAGATCATGTAACAGTGAACTTAACCAAACATTTGCAAAATTATTTGTTGCCCAAATGGAAACTAAACAGGATGGACTGAATACTATAAATAATTCAAATAATAACTTGTGTTAACTTTATGTTTATTCTCTTGACATGTAAATTTAGTTTAATAGAGTTCATTTGTATCTGTGTCTATAAAAGTCCTAATTAACAGAGAATATTTGACATCGAGTAGACAGTCCAAAATAACTGACACCAGAATGAACGAAAAGATCAAGTAAGGAGAAAATAGTTGTTTTGGATGTAACAGTGAGTTTTATAAAACTTAAAATAATTCAAGTAAGGAATCCCTGTATGTCCTCTTTAATTAAACAAACAGTGTAAAAGTAAGATTCACAGAGTGGAAACTGAGTAATTTTGGGAGAGAGGTTTTGAATGGAAGTCAGAGTTGGGAGTTCTGTTATTTTTAGAGTCGGCATCTGCAGCTTTATGTGGTATTACATTCTAAGATGCTTCTGTACCAGCCTCAGCTTCCATCTGTGGTCGATCCCTCGACGGTCTGCCTGAAAAGTCCGTGATTATGACAGTGTACTGGGTGTCTTCATTTGCATCTGTGCTCTCTGCTTCCTTACCACGGACCAAATCCGAAAGATACACAAGGTTCAGTGTACAATACAGTGAATGTTTAGTAGCTGCAAACTTCCTCTAAAAATGCAATTTCCCTCATTAGAGCCGGTAGGGCAGGTTCACGTCCAAATCAATCACAAATCTTAACCAAAACATGAGAAATACTGCAACAGAACTGCAAAACTGAGCTGCTAACTCATGAGCTGGTTGATGTACGGTCCATGTAATCCCACTGAAGTGAAAGTTTGGATCATAGTGATGTTTCAGACTTTGTCAAAGCTTGTGTCTTGTGTCCTGGTCTTTATACACAGTGGTATTTAAACAGTTTAATAGCCAATGTGTTTTTTTTTTGTTTTTTTTTCACAGAGTCTCCAGATTGTTCCACAGACATACTGCCGACATGTAAATATTCATTCAATGTGTTCCTACGTATGTTCGTATTATCATTACACCAGCTTTTCCATTTCTCCTAAACATAAAAAGTACTTTGTCATATTTCAAGGTTTTTCTTTTTTTTTTACACTGTTTGTTTAATTAAGAAGGAAATACAGGGATATCCATTTTACTATTTCAGTTAGGTTTCTTTTAAGCACAAATTGAAAATGCAAATAAAAATAGCTGGATTGAAACACATTTAGTGTTGCTTTTGTGCTTTCTAGACTTCTCAGTCACACAAATACTAACTCAGATCTGTACTCAGTCATCGTAGGTGACGGTCAAGCATATTAATAGTAGATAAAATGTAGAAAAGGTTGATTTTCAGATTATAAAAACGCAGTTCCACAAACATAAATATATTGACTATTGTATCAGGGCAATCATTAGCTTAGCTTCATTTTCTTTTTTTTTTCATAACTGTAGCAGCATAGAAAGATGACATGCACTGATCATGTTTAATTCTTGCACTTTGACTTGCATTGTAACATTTGATTAACCCATAAAGACCCAAAAAGTCTCTGGCCACCAAAATCATTTACTGAAATAAAAACTTTAATACCTGTTGATCCGCTAATCCTGTCAATACATGTCAATAATTTTTGTTAAATGCATTTTGTCGTCTTTTCATGGACATCAGATGTGACCCATTTGGACGTTCAGAGGCTCCATAGTTACCACGGCAACACCGTCATCTTCTACAACACCGATTCACCAGTAAAACCCATGGAGTTGGATCAATGACAGTGGATGGACACGCTTGGTTTATGTTCAGTTAATGATAGATTTTACTGAAAAAGTCACTTTTTCTTTAGTTTTCTCTGTTTTCGACATAATAACCCCCAACTCTGATTTATGCTTTAATTACCATCTACATGATCAGTGAATTCAATTTTGGAAAATACCTGATTTTCACTTAAAAATGCAAGATAGAGATGATAATATTATAATAAATGGTGAGTAGTTACTTAAGAAAGGTTAAAAATACATACAAAATTAATTTAGGAACTGCTACAAAACTAGTACTGGGTGTTTATGGATTCTTAAATGTACCCACATATGTGACATCTAAAAGCTAGGGATGGGAATCCAGAACCTGTTCTTTTTGAGAACCGGTTCCCAGTAGCTCAATTCCGTGGAATCATTTGCCTGCCTGCTTAATGATTCTGCTTATTGACGCCGTCTTCATTATGTGTGATGACGTCACACGTACGCTGCATTGTTTTGGTTTAGAACGTAGTCAATATGGCGTCGAGGCAGAAACGCTCCAAAGTATGGTTATATTTCAGGCGAAAAGACGACACCAAGGCCACCTGTAACACTTGCAAAGCTTCCATTTCTTCAAAGGGGGAGATCCCTCCAAAAGGCTCAAACCTTTGTACACAGCATGCAGTTCATCTGCAGGAACGTCACGTGTTTCATTCAGTACTTAGCAACGATTGTGAATCTAGTGGCAGAGCGAACACCAGGGCGTCATCTGGGGCTGGTTCTTGGGCCGGGGTGTGGCCAGGAGTGGGCTGGGGGTTGCAGTGCCCCCCGTGGGACAAGTTCTGCCCCCAAGTGAAATGCCCAGTCCAGCTTGCCAGAGCTGAATGGGCCTCCATTTGGCAGTCCCCTCCTCCCTCCCAGTTCCACATTTTTTCTGCCTCCCCCCCAAACAAGCACAATGCCCACTCACACATGACATTCTGGTCACACCTGTGTTCTGGGAGGGGCAACAAACACCCTGCCCCCTCAAATAAAAGTTTCCCAAGGTAGGGAAAAGGAAAATGAGATGCTCAACAGTACCAGTGTCATCTGTTATTATTTGTGCATACTGTATATGTTATATTTTCTGTGCAGAGATGGAAATATAAAAGACCGTTGATGCAAACAAACCCGTTTTTACTTTTTTATTCCCTCACCCAATGAGAATCGATAACGAATCAGATCAATAAGCAAAATCAATAACGGAATCTGTATCCCTCTCACAAAATGCTAAAAAGACATCTGAAATCACCGTCCCCAGGAGCCTTTATACACTGGATCTTTTATACATTTATTTATTTCCCTGACTTGCCTCTAAAACAGCAAATCCAAACACTGAACTTTAATTTGTATTCTTGCAGACATAGCTGTCTTCATCTTCTGTGGATTTATCTGCATCGCCTGGTGTTGTAGTATAGATTCACTGATGTTATGAGAGTATAAAAGTTTTGTTCTGTAAGACAGTGTTGTTCTACTTTGGTGTAAAAAGGGGTCGAGTCTGGCAGGAGGAGAGGCTATTAAGGCTCCTTTATGGATTATGAGGCAGGAGTGTGACCCTTATCTCAAGGTGAGCGTCAGTAGCTGCCCTTGTCGCAGTCCATCATAACACTGTTCCCTATTACATTACAGGTGATGGCCCTGGCAGCACCGCACTGCAAACAGTATCCATCTTAACAAGTCATTTCATCAGGTAATGATTCTTACAAATCTTAGTTCCCTTAAAACAAGTGAAATATTCTACCGGTAAAGTGGAGCAATTTTATTTCCTTTAAGTGCAGTTTGGTTTGTAATAAGGCACATAACTCAGTGTCACTATTGAAGATAATGCCAAAACGCGTATTACGATTCTTGACACAATGTGTTTCAGATAAGAAACAGCTGAGGCTCTCTACCTCACTGGTGAATTACTAACTTCCTAAAAGACAATTTTAAGGCTAATTAGTCCGACCTGTCGAGATGAGACTTGAAGAGTTAACTGCACTGCGCAGCCTCTGAAGCATCTCAAACAAAAAGTCTAAGAAATGTGTAGATTAACAGAGTTTTAAAGTAATTAGAATACCCTCAAACAGACTAAAACACACTCTTATACTCCATTTATATCTGGTATTAGATAGCGATCAGATCTAGATCGCAAAAAAAACTATATTAAAGGCGTAAATGCATTGTAATTGGATATCGATTGGACCTGCACACATCGGTAACTACGGCATCATCTCCTTCTGACCTCCGACCTCTGACCCGTGAACAACACCGGCCGCTCATAAAGGTTAGCTAACCTTATGAAAATGACAAGAAATGGAAGATCGATGTCCCTGGAGGCAACAAAATACAAGATGCGTTACCCTTTCATGTATGAATTATGAAAAAAAGTATCTAGTTTTTTTTATTAGATTGAGTTTATTACACAAAATTAGGCTAACGTTAAAATGCATTTTGAATTATTTAAAAATATGGTTTTATTAAGAAGATATTTAACTAACCTGAGACCCAAGAAAGTACAAGTTTGGGCTTTTTTTTAATTAAATAATTGAATATATTGGAAACATCATGATGCAACAGTTTTTTTCAGATGCATTTGTTTAAATTTTATGGAATGGCCTTTGCGGTGGACAGTTTTTTGTTTTTTTTTATAAAGCGGTGACACCCATAGCTGGGTCTTTGGAGGTTAACTTTATGAGATCACAGAGCAATAAAAATTCTAAAACTAAGATAATTCTTTTTCTCATTGTATTGCTTAGGGTCTATAGAGACTGGCCCCACGTGGTTTGGAGAATATTGCCTTTCTAACCCCTTGGAAAGTGAGCTTAAACTACGTGTCCACAAATGTGGACGTCATGCATGAAAGGGTTAATAGCCTCATAGAGTTGACAGAGGTGTCAAAGCAAAACTGAATCAGAATTATAGAAAACAGCAGTATTTATGAAGACATTTCAAAACTAATGAAAGCAGGTTGACAGTAGATTTGGCTGCAATCCCAACAGAGAGTGAAACAGTTAAAGGTGTCATACCATTAGGCTAAGGATAGTAGTAAGAAAAGGAGGAAATTAAGAACCATTTGTGAGGAGCTGGACAATAAATACACTTTATTATTTTGACCATCCAACATCACTATGTACATGAATGTTAGAGCAGAAACAGACAGTATATGTCGTATGTAGTATATGTATTTCTACTTTAAAATACAAAAAAATTAGTGTGTTTACTCGTGGGGAACCATGGGTTCTAGATGTGGTTTTTCTGCAGGGGAGAGCTGAATTTTAGAAAAACATCTTCCACCTCCTGGACTTCATCACTGTTAATATCAAGCAGGGGGTGGGGGTGTAAAAATCCACATCCCGACCCTGAGGGGCAACATCCTGGTCTCTTAGTACAGATATTTGTTGTGTATTCACGTATGCTGTACCCCATTTGTAGGTAACGTGATTCTGGGCATAGCAACGTGATTGTAAGGCTATTGTTTTCCAAAATTACTAATAACTCCCAAAATATTGGTCCTATCAACTTGCCGTTTTCACTAGCCTTTTCCTCGATCAAAATTACATAAGTTTGCCAAACTGCAGCAGTCAGCGCTTTCTGGATTTTGTGTGATGCCTGAGACACACACACAGAGTCCACTTCCCTTTGAAAATATAAGATGACCTAAAAGTATCATTAGATCGTTTAGAATTAAAAAAAAACTTCAATGCTAATGAATCCTATTGTAGAGATATGAACTGAATTTATTTACACTGATGGGCCGGTGGATTTGTGACCACTAGAGGGAGTAGTGAGTCACTCTGCTGGTCTCCAATGATAATGAAAACTAATCCCACAGGACCTTGGACCTAAGCATCAGAAAGTGACCAGATGGGATGAGAACCATTAAGAAACAACTTTCAGAATCAAAGAAAACAAGTGATAAAAATCTAAGCGCTTTTCACTCCTGGACACAGCTCTGAGACTAAATTCAGACAGCAATTCGGGTTTTTTGATCAAATCCGATTTTTTTGCGTGTTCGTTCATATATTACACATTAAATGCGACTTCCATCAGTTTTGAGTATGAACTGAATGCGATCCTGAAGTGACCCGCATGCGCAAAACAGGTCCTGATGTAATACGAGACCACACAGGCACGCACTGTGTTTACGGAAGGAAATCTGTTTCTTCCCATCGCTTCTCCTCCTGGGACGCAGAATTGTGACGTTTGCCGCATTTCAATGACGTAAAAGTCGGACAAATGTGACCCGGCTGTTCAGACTGATGTCGCACTGCAAAATATCAGAAATATCATCGGATTTAGGACCACGTATAAAAGTGGCCTGGGTCGGACTTGAAAAAGTCAAATTTGTGCTGTTCAAACTGTCCTTAGCAGATCGGATACAGGTCACATATAGGGGTGTAAGAAAATATCAGTTCTGCAATATGTCGCGATATTTCATTTCACGATACTGTATTGATATTTAAAAGTACTGTATCGATATTTTTAGGTATTTATTCAAATGCAGATATGGCAGAGGTTCATTTTTGTTTTTCTTTTTTCATTAACGCAGTTTTAGTAAGTAATGGTTATTGGAAGCATCCTAAAAGCACTTTTTTGTGTCTGAAAGAGTCGGATGTTGGTTCCTTTGTTGGGATCACACAAAAAATATTGTTACAATGTTCATTATGAGTTAATAGAATAGGAACATTTGGGCAGGATCTTAAACTGTAATGTCTGTAAAACGTAATTTAAGTTTCAAGGAAACTTGTGTGATATAGCATTAGCATCCTGTTATGATCAGATAAAAATGTGTTTAGTATTTGTGCATATTTCTGGTGTAATTCAATTCTTCTGGGAAATAATTATTTATAAAAGAAACACCCCCCCCAAAAAAAAAAATTGTCTTGTTAACAGTATCATGATATATCGTGATATATTGTATGGTGAGCCAAGTATTAGGATTTGTATCGTATCGCCAGATTTTTGCCAATACACACTCCTAGTCACATATGGGCAAAAAAAAAATCGGATTCGGACCATATTTACCTGCAGTCTGAATGTAGCCTAAATAAAAAGATTAGAGTTTGGTGCTGAAATGACAGTGCAAAAAAAAAAAACAAAAAACAGGTATGGATGCAAAAACAGGATTTTGCTATGCAGATGATGTCGCAGATAAAGGTTGCATTTTTTAACTGAGGTCACAGTTTTTAGTATGGAGGACCTTAATGATCTTCAGCTGCTTTTGATAATGGCTTGTACAGGTTCTGTCTCAGTTTGGGTCCGTATTTGTCAAATTTGCTCAGATTGAGGCTTTCTATTTATCGCTACGGACACGAAAAAGAAAAGAAACAGGAAATCAGAAGCACAAACCTTGGATTTTGTTGTTATTTGTATTGCGGTTACTAGAAGGGATTCCTAATGGTTACGTTGCGCAGTTTGCCTGACATTTGTTACTCAAAGTTTTGTCGTTGCTGTGACTCACAACTCATTTCAGTATCTTTCATCTGACATATTGGAGCCTTATTTTGTCTATCCTCTTTATTCCGGCTGCTTTTGGTTGTTGATTTAGTAGAGGAGCATCCGACCCCCTCCCGTATTCACTCTCTCCCAAAATAATAAACCCTCAGCTTTACAACGGAGCTGAAATGTTTATGCTTTACATTTGGTGATCAATAATTCATCATCATCACTGACAGTTGACGTCTTATTTGTAATATGCAAAGTTCTGCGTTGTGAGATAAATGTGTGACACTACAGAGGGAATTATTTCTGACAACCTAGGATTTAGGGGGTTTTTATGCAGTGTTTGGGCCTCTCATCCACATTACACAAATTTTAAAGATTTATTTTTCTGTGAATTCATGTCAACAAGGAAAACAGAGTTAAATTCAAAGTATCATTAGTGTATTAACCTGTAGTAGACTGAGGTGAGCATGGATATGTTGTTGCAAAAAATCATATATTAACGAATAGACTCCAGAAAAGACAAACAGCAGTATAAAGTTCAAGGAAAACCAGTGGCTCGTATTAATTTTCTTACATGTGTGGTGATATTTAGTAATATTTGGTCATGTAGAGAGAGTTGGGTGCTTCTATGAAACTGGTCCCAAAAACAGGACACAGGGCTGAAAATTCAAACCAGATGTAGACGAATGTTATGAAGCAAGTTTGGAAGCACTTTGGCTCTGTTTTAAAAATAAATACTTACTGAGATTAAAGAGAAACAATTTTTCAGATAAAACACGTTTTTATATTATTATGCATTATTTTTAATACAAAAATCTGCATGTAACACGGTCAAAAGGACACGAAAATTACACGCTACAATTTTTTTTGAATGTCTCTTTATTCTCTTACGGGTACATTTTTTTTTAGTTAGTTCAGTTTTATTTCAAGCGCATAGAATCATCAGATAAGAAAGAACCGTACAACATGGTCAAACTAAATTTTTTGGCAGTCGAAAAGCAGTGGGAAGAAGTATAACTTATAGACTCCACCCCCTTTTTACAAACTAAGAATTAAATCAATTCCGCATCCTTTGCTTTGTTTGTTGCTTTGTTTTTTCTGCATATTTTTCCAATAACACAAAACATCCATACAGATAATTCACATACACTCTTTTAGTCACCTCACACACAATCAGATTTGTATAATCAACCGTTTTTAATATAAACTATAACATTAATATACACTTTAAATATTTACTACAAATACAATGATTAATAAATGTGATAAGATCTCCTAATCATGATAGTCTGTATTCATTCATTACAATAATATCTTCTTTTATGCATTCTTCTATATTATAACTAGATATTCACTTATTCAGATAATGTTCTATATTTTGTTTTTATACTGGATTTATACATCCTTTTAAATGCACAAACTGAAGAAGACATTTTAAAGTTTTGGGAATTTAACTAATTATGCAAGGCAGAGTATTTCACAAAAATGGCCGCTGCTGCAAAATAATTTGTGATTTATTTGCATTTAAATGGGCAGGTTCTGCATGTAACGCAAGTGGACACAATGGGTTACACACGAAACCTGGATTGTCAAATTGAACACAGTGTCTTTATTTATAGCGCTATATAAGACCATTTACAGTCATGTTTTCAGATCTAATGCACTGACACCTAGGTAGGTTTTCATGTCCTAATTTTGGTCCCAATATTTTACTAAAAATTCATTAATTTTGGGATGGACAGACGGACGGATTGATTTTGGGAGTGAAAATCACATTTTTTTGTATTTATCTGGCGTCATCTTTAGGTACATCCTGGGGGGAAATATGTCTAAATTTCTTTTTTATTATTGGGTCTAAAAAGCTGCCAAAGTGCCAGGTACCAAAATGTGCCCAGTTTCATATAAACACCCGGTTAAAATATCATTAAATATCAATTCAAACAGATTCACACACCAGGGACATCTTTCATGTGATCACTTTGCATGTCATTGTATTTTTTGTGTGTGTGCTAATGCTAAAGCTAATGCTAGGTACAGTGTGTGTGTATTAGGATGGGTGAAATACAGAGACTGAATTTCCCTACAGGATAATAAAGTGAGTTAACCTTTAACCTTTTTATTACAATCCAATGATGAGACGCTCTTGAACTACTTGCTATATATTTTACATTTTCTGCCATTAATGCACTTGTATGTCTAACACAAGCCCATTAATGATTAATGTGTACCAAGTGATCCCTGTGGACATGTATGACGGAACGTAACATTAGTCAGTGGGACTAATTTGTGAATATTTTTACTCGATATTTTTGTGTCTGCTTGTAGCACTTTCACATGTGCGGTTTGATCCAGTTTTCATGCTTCCATAAGTCCTTCCAGCAAAGACTTTGTCACATCTTTGCTTCAAACTGAGCCTCAAGATTTTATCTGTAATCAATTCTGTAGACCCAGCGACCCTCTCGAGGATTAAGCGGTTCAGAAAATGAATGAATATATGGATGTATTCTGCAGGCAGGCTGTACATTGTGGAGTCAACTGTATAAATGATTATTAAGATATAATCCCTGTTAACCTTTTATCAGGCAAGTGACTATTTTTGGTAATTTCCGCACTCTTTACAAGACAGTGACAGCAACAGTGAGTCAACAATCTCAGGTCCAATGTGGTCTACAGGGTCTGCAAGAACAGTGAGCGTACCTGCTTTGTTCGGTACAGTAGCATCGTAATAATAGTGCAATATGTAATAATTTTTCACCTCATCGTATAATAACACGCCGCATTTTGTGATAATATTCTTGAATGCATTTTGTAATAACTTATTACGTATTGAGTCTTCCAAATTCCAATGCACGAGTAATTTTCTTGTCAATAATACTTAATTAGTGCAGCTTTCGTCTCTCTTGTAAACACATTCTCTGTTTATTATAATGAATACAGTTACATTTGATTTAGCTTTGACCAATAAAACATCCGACTATTTTTTTTTTTTAGTGATACAGTTAACAAGATATAGTGGGCAGAAAAAAAACAACAACAAATAAACAAAAGAAAAATCAAGCAAATAAACAAAACAATATATTACAATAAAAAATATAATAAACGTAAAGAGCAACTAAATAATATAGATTGATTAGGGGCAATAAAGAAAAGGGGAAGGGGGAGAGTGAATGGAATTGAGAAAGGGAGGGGAGAGTGAGAGGGAAAATAATAATTATTATAATAATGATAATGATAATAACAACAATATATAGAAATAATAATAGTATTATTGTGGTGGCGGTAGTGGTGGAGGCAGCCACAGTAACAGCAAAAATGGGTTAAACAATTAAATATGTATAATAATTTATATCAGTTACTATCAGTTTGACTTTATATTAATTAATTTAAATGAATACGGCTAAAGGGGGCGGAGTCAAGCACACAGAGGGGAGGGGAGCACACCGTCAAACCCAGACACGACCTCCAGCCCCTGGACCAGACCAGCCAAGACCAGCCAAGGGGTATTCCTCCGTCCCACTTCTCTGCCTTTTTTTTTTTTTTTTTTTTTCCCCTTTTTTGTTTATTTGTTTTAGAGATAGTCCAAACCTAGTCCGCTCCACAGTTGGACCACTCTGACCATTTTGGTTTTTCAATGGTTTCTTACATAATGCACCAAATTATTACATTTATTCATTCATTCATTCATTCATTTTCTGGGCCCGCTCTATCCTCACTAGGGTTACGGGATAATTATGTTTCTTTTTTTTTTTTTTTTTTTGAAGTGCTACACCCGTATTTTTTAATAGGCCTAACAGTTCCAATGTGTAATAAGTTATTACAAAATGCGTTCAAGAATTTTATTACAAAATGTGTTATTATGAAATGTGGCGTTATTACATAATGTGGTGCTACAGGTACCATGAAGTAATGGTACTAATGTAAGTAATGATATTTAAAGTGATGATGTGGATGTGGACAGGGGTCTGGATCAGCACTGATGTTGCTGTAAAGTTCAAAAAGTAATCTTCTAATGTTCTAAAATACATGTTTCTGTCACATTTTTGTTTTGTTTGTTTTTTTTGCCGCTTAGGGGCAAGGAACCAAATTCACTGACCTCGATTTTCTACATGACAATAAAAAAATTTGGAACATTTTCACAGAAGTAAAAAGTCTAATGTCCTCCAGTAACACACAAAGGTTGAAAATTTGAATTTCAGAGTATTTCAATGAGTGTCCTATAAAAGGTTAAATTTACAGTATGCAACAGGATATTAGATCTGGCAGATGTCGTCCAACACCATGGATACCGCTTTCATTAGAGTCTAACTGCTGGAGTACAGTCCTAATACTAAAGGCTGCAGAAGATGAGGGACGATTAAAAAGTTTACAGGAGATGTGTTGCGAACAGAAGCCCAGAGGTTCATTGTGAAAATGATGTCTTACAAGAAAACAGATAAATAGATGTGTAGTCAGGAGAGGGAAGCGTATTAATGGCTGAGTCGGTTGAGCAGGTGAACGTTTGTGTTTGATTGTGTAACTTCTCACAGCGAGTCGATATAAAACCATAAAGAGGCCTCTCCGCTCTCACATTCTTAATCAGTTCATTCGACGTGGGAAGATGATTCCCCACAAGGACAAAAGTATTGAGCTATACTTCATGAACCTCATAATCATCTGCTGTTTCTATTGTAGATTTTTTTTTATGCATCTACAGAGACGTGTATCATAATTCTAATATAATTAAAAGTGACTGTCAAAGATCCTGTAAGATGTGAAGCAGGTGCTGGAGTGTTTTTTTAAAGATTATTGTAAAAAGAAGTTGTTTTTTTTTTTTTTTATGAAGAACTTTTTATTATTGTTGTGCACAACCCACATCTATAATAAACTGTCTTGTCTCTAACATTTTGAGCATTAAAGCAAATGAACACGACACTTAATATTCATAGTCATCCTAAACTGCAGAAGTTCTAAACCAAAAGTTGACTTCATGTTGTAATGAATGTACCGCTTGGGACTCTGTACATGGTAAATCATTTTTGTTTTAAAAATGCATTCGTTTTGTTGTTTTTGTTGTTTTACGTAACCTGTGGGATGAATTTGCACAAATTACACTGAAGATATAAACAGTCGAAGGTGTCAAAGTCCTTTTAGTTCAGGTTCCACGTACAGACCAATTATAATCTCAAGTTTAATGTGAAAAAAATATGACATTATGCCTATAAATAATGACAACTCCAAAATTTTCTCTATGTTTTAATAAAAAAACCCATTAAATTATGAAATTATTTACATTAACAAGCTTTCCTTTAACAATAAAATATGAATAACCTAAACAAATGCGAACCTGAAATGTCGAAAGAAAATGAAGTGCAATTTTAGTAATATTCTGCCTTACTAAATGTGTTGTGCTTTTGTAGATCTTATCTGTAAAGCACATGTAAAAATGACAAGTTTATGCATAATATCGTTAAAATTGTACTTATTTACTCGTACAAATGTATTGAAATCAAATCAAGTGACATTGTGGTGATTTGAGATAAATGATGTTCGGGAGCAGATGACGGAAATACAGCGGAGACAGGGAGGAAAGTTGACAAGATACGCAGCCGTTCAATTACAGAGAGACTTGTGTTCTTAAGAAGTCCGTTCTCTGGGATCGTTCTTACCAAGACCGTACTCGCTGAGTTCGCGAGACCGTACTCCACGTTCTTGGAATTGAGTGTCATGGCCGAAATAGCCTTCTGAAGACAAGAGGTTAAGTTCAGTACGTTTACAATTTATTATTCAGATGAGTTTAACTGATCAGATTAATAATAATAATAATAATAATAATAATAATGGATTAGATTTATATAGTGCTTTTCTGTTAACTCATACTCAAAGCGCATACAGTGGCTCCATTATTCATTCACTCACACATTCACACTCTGGTGGTGGCAAACTACATATGTAGTCACAGCTGCCCTGGCAGATTTTTTTGCTTAATTCAATATTTTTTTTTTTTTTGGTGCTTAATTCAAGCACACACACACACAAAAAAAATCTGCCCGTGGAACAAGTGAAAAATATCTTGGTAAGACTTCTTGAATTAAGATTTTCCAGATCTATTGTCAGGAAATAAGTTCTTTATATCTCACTGAAAAGTTCCTCTTTAGGTGATTCTGTCTTATTTTAAGTGTGATGAGATATTTGGACTAGAAATTAGAAAATTACACTTGGTAAGATTTTGATTTTTTCCAGTGTGGGAGGGGAGAAATAGAAGAAATCTGGATGTGTATGATCTTAAATTTCGCATATTAAAAAAAAGAAAAGGACTAATAGAGGTTGTGGATTTTATGCCAGCACAGAGAAAAGGCCTAAGTTTTTTGAGAAGAAGAAAGCTCGTCTCCAATCGATGACAGCAGAATTCCGTAAGTCAGTCGTCTTGCAAAGCTCTAACATGAACGTGAGATGTCCGGGAATATCATTTGAAAATGAAAAATAAGCCGTACCGGACCGTGACGGCTGTGCCAAACAATACGACAGTACGTGTAAATTTAAAGGAACACTGCAAACATGTGATCTACGGCTCGACGTTCAGTATTTTCTGTCTGAAAGGTAACGCTCGGACGTTTGTTTTACTCCTACTTTCATGCTTTAACATTTTTCCCCCCACAAAAGCACTCTTCCATTCAATACTGTGTCTGTTTCCTCTCTAATTTTATGCTGTTTCAAACTCTCACATAAAAGCACTGAAAATGAAGTATAAAGACATCCGGCTAACTACAAGGGGTTTTGTGAACTATTTTTGGCTCACGCGGTCACTTCCTGGAGTAATTTAGTCGAGAACAGCCTACATGTGTTTGTGTGGTTATTTAAAAGAAGAAAAAAAGACGTTACGTTAGATTTTGTAAGCTCCAAAGCAAATGGTAGACTTCATCTCTTCAGAGGACAGGCTTATGTTGAATATATGGACATAACTGATAACTGATATCTGTTTTCTCATCTTAGTATCAGCAAGACAGAAAATAAGCATGTTTTGTAAGTATTTCACAGCCCATGGTGAGGATCTGCTGGATCCAAATACAGGACTCGACCGCCCAGGAATAAAGAAAACTGTCCACTTACCCAGTGGGGCTGTTTGGCCAGAACAACCTCACACGCGTTTAGAAAATAAACATATGAGAAAAAAAAAATCTAATACCTCAGTTCCAGCTGTTCATCCTAGGAATACAAATTGTTTTGTCATTTTTGCCGGTGGTCTATTGTCAAATGGCCTCGGTGTTGTAATAACAGAACATTTGAGACACAGCAGAAGCTAAGCCTACTTTGACAGTGTATTTGCATCACTGAACCAAACAAGTGGTTCCAGGCACAACAAACCCCGCCCCTCGCAAATGTTTGACCTGATTTGCCCTGTCTCGTATCATTGCGAAAACACATTTTTGGTGACCTTGACCTTTGACCTACATTCACCAAAATTTAACGGGATCTATTCTGGACCACCTCGCACCTTTCCTGAAAATTTTGTGGAAATTGGTCCGGTATTTTTTGCGTAAAGTTGCTGACAAACAAACAAACAAACAGACAAAGAAAAATGAACCAAAAACAATACCCTGTAAATATGCATTCAGACTGTAATACAATGAATGTGCTGCAAATTCAACAATCACAAAATGGTGTTTTATTCAAGGTGTTCTTTTGATTGTGACATGCATGTACTCAGGAAATAACAGTGAACACAAAGGCATTGTTGTTTGTCTGTATTGTCAAGTCATGGTCAGATCAGAACTAGAAAAACAAACAGACTTCATCATCAACCCTTCATCAGGAAGTCAAACAGAGCTCTATTTGTTGTGGCCAGTGAGACAAATCTAATAAAAGGCACCCGGCCCTAAACAAGAAGCAACTAATCCAACTAAATATTGTCCAAACGAACATTTTGTGACAGTAAAAAAGAAAAAAATGAACCACACATCACAGAAACGCAGTTAAATCTACTTCCTTATTAACCCACAAAGACCCAGTGCCACTTTTCCGGCTGTTCTCAAATGATTTTTTCTCTAGATTTAAAATTTCCTGACAGATTTATCACCATTCATGATCAAATAATCCTCCGTATTTTGCATTTTTCCAGTGGAAATCAGATATTTTCCAATATATAATGCACTGATCATAGAGATATTCATAAAAGCTCAGATTAAAGTTGAGGGGTTTTATATCAAAAACAGAGAAAACTGAAGAAAAAGGGAGCTTTTTAAGTGATATTTGTCATTAACTGAACATAAAACAAGTGTCTCCATCTGTCATTTATCAAACTCCATGGGCTTTACTGGTGAATCAGTATTGTAGAAGACAGACACAGGACTGTGGCCGTTCCCAAAGGAAATTTTGTCTATACTTAACTTTTTTTCAGTGACTTATCACCAATTGTTTTAATATTATCCTCAGTATTTTGCATTTTCTAGTGAAACTCAAGTATTTTCCTATATTTAATATACTGATCATATAGATGTTCATTAAAGCTCAGATTAAAGTTGAGGGTTTTTATATCAGAAAAAGAGAAAACTGAAGAAAAAGTGATTCTTTTCAGTTACACTTACATCATCCTTTGTATTTTGCGTTTTTTTCAGTGAACATCAAGTATTTTCCTATATTTCATTCACTGATCATGTAGACGTTCATAAAAGCTCAGACTAAAGTTGATTATCAGAGGTTATCGTATCAAAAACAGAGAAAACTGAAGAAAACTATATTTTTTCAGCAAAATACGTCATTAACTGAACATAAACCCAGTGTTTCCATCCACTGTCATTGATCCAACCCCATGGGTTTTACTGGTGAATCAGTGTTGTAGAAGATGACGGTGTTTCCACGGTAACTACGGCGCCTCTGAACGTCCATATCAGATGACCATGAAAAGATGACAAACTGTATTTTACACCAATTATTTACATGTATAAATAGGATTAGTGGATCAACAGGTATTAAACGCTCCACATCACTGGAGGGTTTTGGTCGATGTTTGGGTTTTTGTGGGTTAACACCAGTGGTTTGTAAATCGAAAAAGGTTCCGGTTGGTTAAGCTTTCCTTGTCCGTCACATTTTCTCCGTGAAGACAGGATGTGATCGATGGCTTGTGCAAAAGACAGGTTGACGTTATGAAAGTCCAGAATCAAGCCTGTTGATGTGTTGGTGGTTTACATGTGGAGTTAAATCTCCATTATATCTGACAACCCACTGTGTTTCCCTTCGTGTCAAGGTGCTACACTCCTAAGCTGCTATAGGACAATTCTAATCATCATCCCCTGAGGTTTGTAACTCTGACAGCTTAATAAGACTGTCAAGAATCATTATAAATGACAATTTTACGAGTTATCAAGATGTCAGACTGCTACGGAGGTGCTTAGCTTCAGGACTCAGGTTGATTAGCGCTGTTTTTTTGGGGTTTTTTTTTTTTTACACAAGGCCAAAGCAAATGTTATCTCTCACTAACCTCTACTTAACCCCAACAGAGACAAAAACGTGACATTCAAGTCCATGTCAGGGTATTGTTCTACAAGGCTGTGGCATACGGTCCGGTCTAGCGGTAGAAAAAACCCCCTCAGCACTTCAGAGACCTTACAAGGTTGTGGGCTTTTAATCGACAGTGCTCAATTAAAATGTCCCACGAGGATTATGTGTTCCGGTGTCACTGTGATGGAATGGTCGTACTCTTTAACCTCACAAGCAATGGTTTTCTACATCAATCCTGGAAAACCACTGTGTCTGCAGTTTTTCATTGCTGGGCAGTGAGACATAATACTCGATCGGATTGTGATAGGATTGTTGATGAATCTGTGCCGTAAAATCTTTTAATGCTGGCTCTGGTTGTGGAAGCTGATTATTAAGTCCTAGATGTTTATCCAGTCAAAACACCAATAATATTGGGAGACGGTGGCATTAACCCATACTATTGAGCAAATTCACATATTGCACTGTGACTTCATCTTCTATTTGGGCCTCTTTGCAAGCAATATTTTTCAGGATAATACTGTGGCAAATGGAGGGCTTTGGGGTATTATTGCACCACAGTCAGAAGAACAAATCACAAGCTACCATTCACTGTTTATCTTTCAATCAAGTGCATGCTGAGGCTCAGCAAAGGCTACATTTTATTTAACATTATCTTGGTTGTGGAGGCATGTAATATGGCCCTGGTTGTTCTCATTCTAGGCTAACAGATTTAGGAAATAGGTAGGAAATGTTTTGCAAAAAGCTGATAATAACCTCTGTTTTCTGAGAAATAAATAAATAAAAATGTGAGTTCAGGTACAGGGCATCTTTGTTTCAACTGCTGTGTGGCTGTGAATTTTAGCAGCTGGCGTGATCTGCTCTGAGGCTAAGCCCCGTTCAACTAACTCCAGAGGTCTGGACAGCAGGATGCCTGTCTGAGTTGAGAGGACTGGCATGACCTTTTCCATCTATCTCCGCTCTCTGATGCTACTGACCATATGAAGCAAACTAAAACTAGAAGGGCCTGGGAGAACTAGTGATGCAAGGGTCAGGGGGTTTTAATAACCACACCTGCCTGACATGTTATGAAAGCCAATCAGTACTACCGGACCAGCAGGAATATAACACCAGTGGCTTTTCCGTTGGATATGTGCGCAAAACTTTACCGATATTTACTAAATGTCGAAAAAACAATGTAAATCAACAGGATATTTACGTTCGCCGCCATGTTCATGGAATGACTTCTTGTGTCATCTCACTGTAATTAATAAAGAAATCATTGCATTTGTGAGTTAATTGAAAAACCGACATTATGCACGTCTGTTTTTTTGACATTTAGTAAATATCGGTGAAGTTTTGCTCGTGCATCCGACGGAAAAGCAACTAGTGACGCTGTCGGGATTTGATGCTGCTTCTTCCAGCACTTTGACAGACTGACAAAGACTAGCTTCTTCTGTTTTATTCTCTTTATTTTGCCTGTTCTGTCGCCTGTGAGGGATGACGGAGTCCACATCCACCACTCCACAACATGCACCAGTATTTATTAGCCCTAGTGCCACATGACTAAACCCTCAACCAGACACGCTATCGCATGGATGCAGGTCAGAGCAGCAGAACTCCACAAACTCATCCATAAGTTTGGATTTGGCTGCAAGTGGCACCTTGTTCCTCTCGGATGCCATCATGAAAAGCTGATTTGATGGAGCTTGACTGGGCTTGGCTGGGCCTTGGGGCAGCGAACCCACGACATGAATGCTTTATAGTTTGGTAAAGCAGATCATTGACACCCAGGCCATAAGACGACCTGCTGCCTCAGAGTGTTTGAGAGGGAGGAGATGGTGGACTGGTGCATGCAATGTTTCTGTAAGTTATTTATGACTTTGTAGGATCACTGCTTTGTCAGTTTTTGACCACGACCCACCTGAACCTGTGATATTTTCCAGTAAGTTTACCCGAACAATCCCGACCCGCACATCAACTCACGTCAGCCCAAAAGAAAATGTAGTTAAGACTTTACACAGCAAGGTTTGTTTCTCTTATTTTTTTTTTTATGTCATGATTACTGTCGCATTTTGTTTTTTAACAGCAGACGACGTCTAGCCACATTGTTTTATATGAAACACAAAAATTAAAGATAATGAAGTGAAGGGCAATGTGCGGAGCAGCGTCACTAAACAGTCAAACCATCAGGATAGCAAGGACTGTCTATAATGTCCTATAAATCAGGCTTGGTTTGCACCATATGGGTGGTTTCTTAGATGGACAGTGGATATAGATCTAGACCTAGAAGATCAGACAATGCTGGATCAGATCCAGATTGTAAATGAGGCTCCAGGTGATGGTGAATCCATTACTTTTTCTGTCAAACAGACCAGTGTGAATATGTTAGAATCTTTATTTGAAGTGTTGTAACTGTGGCGAACTCACATTACTCAAAGTGAGAAAACTTTAGTTGTGAGATAGTCATAGGCTGGGGCGCCGCAACAAATTGTGGACCCCATGGAAGGTACACGTTGTGGGCCCTTCAGAAAATACATTATCTGAAAATGTGTCATCAGGGGGTGGGGGTGGGGGGGTGGGGGTTCATAAGTGC
>JAPQRP010000002.1:9115662-9129058 GCA_037367295.1 Apogon hyalosoma
TTTTCTGTCTGTTTTAGTCACATGATACACACAGGAGTTAGTACTGGATTGCATAACCATTGTTTTTGATGACTTTTTATGGTCTAATAATTTGTTTCCGTGACTAAGTGCTGATCCAGACCCCCGTCCACATCCACATGACCCCTTTGAACATCATTCCTTACATTTGTACCATTACTTCATGGTACCAAACAAAGCAGGTACATTCACTGTTCGTGCAGAGGTGGTTGATGACTTTTGATCATCTAATAATTTTCTCTGCAACTGTATTTGTGTTATTAAGTTGAAGCATGGGATTTTTTTTCCCCTACTCTCCTTAAAATCGACGATGGGTTTTAAGGCTAAACAGCTATATGTCACCTGAGGACACATACGTTAAAGGTACTTCCTCTTCCACTGTTGCATAACTTGTAGCTGTAGTCATGCATAAAACATCACAATAGTTACATTGTGTAGCTGTAACAAGCCTCAGTGAAGGATTACTGTACTAGCAAATGAAATGCAATGTGCTTAAAGCTATCCTGAGCCAAGCCATGTCATGATGTACAATTAGTCAAGTAGAAACGGGGAGTGGAAGAGTAACAAAATTTTGCATTCTCCAAGATCAAATCATTTGGGCAACTCCTTTCTTAACTAATAAATCTAGTTTCATGCAATGCTATAAACTTAAACAGCAAACATATAATAAAATAACATGCTTACGCCCAGAAGTCTTCCACTGTGTCAAACTTGGAAATGAGACGAAGATTTGCCTGCCATGTTTTGCTTTTGTCATTCTTGAAAAACCAAAGAGCCCACCTGCAAATGAGAAAGGATTTGTGCTTTCTGTGGCTCACAGACGACGACTTTGATTGGAGGGAATGCAAAAACGTAGTGATCTTACTTGTTCTGCAGTGGATGCTTGATGTATACATTGGGACTCACAACTTTCTGAGTTGTTTTTTCAGAATTTTCTTTTTCAGGATTTCCAGCAACTGCCACCTAAAAATACCACAAAAAACACAAAACAAAGCATGTCTGCCTGTTTGCATTTGACGAGAGAGACTGTCAGGCAAAAAATAAACATGTCTGCGGAGGAGAGCCAACACCTCATTCTGAGGCAGATTTTTCCACAGGAATGAGGTTAGAGATAAAACAAAGTATTCTGAGTTGGTATCAAGAACACCCCATACCTCCCTTTAACCCATAAAGACCCAAACAGCCACCGCTGACCAAAAGCATCTACTGATCTAAATTAATACCTGTTCATCCACTAATCCTATCAATACATGTAAATAATTGGTGCAAAACACAGTTTGCCGTCTTTTCATGGTCATCAGATACGACCCATTTGGATGTTCAGAGGTTCCGTAGTTACTGTGGGAACACCATCATCTTCTACAACATTGATTCTGTCATCATTCAGAGTCTGGTTTCGACCAGCTCTACATGTGAGATAACTTTTATGATTTAGCACTATATAAATAAAACTGGATTGACTGATTCACCAGTAAAACCCATTGAGCTGGGTCAATGACAGTGGATGGACACATTGGGTTTATGTTCAGTTAATGATCGATTTAGCTGAAAAAGTAACTTTTTCTTCATTTTTCTCTGTTTTGATCTAATAACCTATGGATTTACTCATGAGCATCTAAATTAAGTATAGGAAATTAAATACAGGAAGATACTTAATTTGCAGAGAAAAGTGAAAAATATATAGGATGATAACAGAGTAAATTGTGATAAATCACTTAAAGGTTAAATAGAGAAAAATTCAGTTGGGAACTGCCACAAAACTAGCACTGGGTCTTTGTGGGTTAAATATGCATGTCTTCATTAGTATTTTTATTGAACAGCAGTGTCTGGGGAAGTTCCCACTAGCTTTCAAGTCAGTAAAATTAACCGGCACATGTTTAAATGTCCAATAGGCAGATTGTTGACAGGTTGTAACTCGACAACGTCTGCTTGTTCCCATTCATTCAAAGTTCATCTCAGGGCAATGTTAGCTAACGTTAGTAACTGACGCACGTCCACATGCAAACCAAATACTGACCGCTACCATGTTTGAACAGACCGTGTATTAACGCCAATTTAGGAAGAATTTAGTGAGAAGTAAAGCTCTCTCGTAACCATAACAATAATGGTCAATCGGTGACTACAATGCTAAGTTGTCGCTGTTTGGCTAGCGACCTGCGTCTGTCACAGCTAACAGTAAGTTTCATGCTAATGCTAACGGTCACCGGCTTAGTTTTTTTTAACATTTCACTGAAAACGAGCTCGCACTCTGCGGGTGAAGCTCATACCCAGTGGTTTCATTAACAGTGTGTTGCAGTGCACTCACCACCACCACCAGAGCGGTCGCCATCTTCCGACAAACACTTTTAGTTTTTTTTGGCTTGAGTTTAAATAGCTGATTGGGCCAGCTGGAACAAACTACCACGCATGCGCACGGTGGACAGCTATTGATCAACTGTTTTATTTTCATATTTTATTAACAATTTTTGCAACTTTTTTCCTTTGTGCTGAACAAAATAAATATTAAAAAAAAAACTTTAAATAATTAAAATTAAAAATACATCTTTTAAATATTTGTATTTATAATTATACTTTTTTCATTCACTCATTTATTTGAGAACTGCTTAACCCTCCAGTGGGTTGCGAGTCTCATCTTATGTCTTTGTCGAAATTATGTCTTTTCCTCTAACCAAATCAGATCCACATGCAAGTGAAACCATACATGTCAGAAAATGTGCTGTTTGTTGGATAATAGTGGCACACTTGTAGACAACATATAAAATGTGTCAGTCTCATGTACTTAAGGTAGTATTTCTGCAGTTCAGTTCAGTTCAGTCATCACACACTAAGTTAAGGTGATCAGAGGGTCAGTTCATCTCAGGAGCGTGCAGATGCTCAGTCCTCCTCCCATTCTAACGTCCAGACTCAGCCTTAGTGGGGAGGTTTAAAGGTTTCATCATATCCTACAGATTGAGGCACTGCATTAATTAAATCTGTCAGATTTAGAATTATACATATGAAAATCCCTGAGTACACATTCCTTGACCCAAGGTCAGGATGACCAAAGACTCAGGCTCCTCTGACTTCTGCTGGTATGACTGTGTAGGAACTTCCTTTTATATTGTTCCACTGTCCTGTACTGAAGTCCTTTTCCTTTCAATTTCAACAATATCAGACACAGATCTTTCTCTTTAAGTCCTGCTGTTTGTTTGTTGGGGCACAGGGCTGCACAGTTGGGGTCTAAAAAAAGATAGGAAAACAGCTGACCTTACACTTTTAGCAACGAAAAATGACATTAAATTGGAATATTAGGAGGCCAAAGTGTTAGAAACATGGAAATTTGAGTTTTCGGATCTTATTAAGGAACATTTATCCGATATTAGTGATGAATGTAATATAAATGGTATAAATGGGGTAAAGTTTAGAAGAGTGTTTCTGTTCTATTTGCAGACAAAGCCAAACGCAGGACTGCCCTGTGTGACAGTATGCTGGGGCTGTTTCCTTTTTTTTAAAGGTCAAGAATTATAGAAATGAAATGGTAACGTATTTGTATTGATGATGTGCTATATGTGTCCCTCCGCTGGGGTATTGAATTATTGGTACATGTTGTAAAGTATACGTTATTGCAATTGATGTTAAGTAATGTGTTGGTTCAATACTTTGTGCTTCTTGTCAGTTGTACTTGTCACTTTCCAAGGATGTTATCTAAATCCCCCATAAGACAATTTTAATCCTGTTATAAATTTAAGTGCAGAAAACCATTGAACTCAAGTATCATTAGCATATATTAACCACTCTTACTGAAATATAGGCTTATTTTATCTACAGATATTTATGCATACAGAGTGTTTTATAATCTGCAAGCCATAGATGATCTGATCTGATAAAGCCTGCTGTTCTGGGTGATTAACAGGAAGTTGTGTCAGCAGATGATACAGTAAATGTAAATGCACTGCACTGTTTCTAAAGTGAGGTCTCTGATGGTATCGGGGTTTGGTGTGCTATACGAAAGCCTATGTCCTTATCATTATTAGATTAAAGCACAAAATGAGCACTATGGATTTCCATTTACTGCAAATATTCACTTCATGAGATGTCCATTAAATACAAATGTAGTAAATGTCTTTGTTGCTTTGTAAAAGGAGGGTTTGAGTTGAATGCTTTTACATTTTCCAAAACCATTAAATCTGTCAGTATGAGCCACAAAATTAATCACACACTTAAGCAGTTTGAAAAACATTTATGAGATTGTATAGTTTCCAACATGGCTGCCTGATGTTAGCTGCAAAATATCTAATACTGAAAGTTTGTTATCACAGTGATAAGTGTTATAGCTAAGGACGAGTCTTGATAAGGATGTAACAGCTTTAGGCACATCAGAAAGTCAGCACTGTGCGGATACTGCAATGGAAAAAAAAAAAAATTAGATGAGATGAAATTGTCGCAATAGCAGCAACAGGAACATTTAAAGATGCAAATCACAAATGTCACAAACTGTTTTTCTCACCTCTTTCCTGCGTGCATGAGGTCAAACCCTTCGTTAATCTTGTCAAAGGGCAGAGTGTGGGTAACAAACTCATCCACCTTCAGCTTCTTATTCATGTAGTCTTCCACCAGTTTAGGGACACTCTCTACACTCTTCCAGCCTGAACATGAGCACCAAAAACAATTTGCCACCATCAGACATTTCGTGAAACTAAAAATACAGAAGTAGCAAATACAGAAAAAGGCTGCGTCTAATAAAATACCACATCATATTCACTGGAAAACAAGTTAACATCCAAGAGTTAAATTAACATCAGGTTTTATTTCCCTCTGAAAGTTTCCAGTTCTGGGTGAAAAAGTACAAAGGGGGTCGAGTTCTCAGAAACTGCATGCAGTTCACATAATAATGAGCACTGACCTCCAAAGGCTGTGCCTCTCCACACTCGGCCTGTGACCAGCTGGAATGGTCTTGTTGAGATCTCCTGCCCAGCTCCAGCTACACCGATGATAACCGACTCACCCCAACCTTTGTGGCACGCCTCCAGAGCAGCTCTCTGAAATCACACGCTGACAGTTACTTTTAATGAAGAATGTTTCCCGAGCTGCTGTGTGATCTGAAAAGCCAGCGATATGAATAGAATAAGATATAACCTATATTATAAAAGAGAAGTGGACTATGTGTGTGTGTCTTGGGCATCACACAAAATCCGTACAGAGCTGACTGCTGCAGTCTGGCATACTTGTGTATTTTTGGTCAAGGAAGAGATCAGCGAAAACGGCGAGTTAATAGGACCGGTATTTTAGGAGATATTAGTAATTTTGGAATACAATAACCCTTCAATCATGTTGCTATGGCCAGAATCATAGAATTGAAGTGGATTACCTAGCAACAGATAAACAATAGGGCCACGTTGCCATTGTTGTGCTGAACTCTACTCCCCCTTCCTAAATCAGCCATGAAAACAACAATGTGCACCAAATTCACACTGTCGCAACTTTTTCTCCTTTCTGACAGTAGGGTATGAAACTGTGAATTATTCCACCTCTTAACACCATCATAGCTGTGTAGCAATTAAGTAATTAATAATACTGTGAGATATTGCAGTTATGTTTTTCCATCTGTTTAATGTTAAACAATGTACAAACTGTAAAGTATATAAAACTTTCTACAGTTAAATATTAGATACACAACACACAAAATATACAAGAATTAAACCAGATACTGCTGAAAACTCCATCACCCGTGGCTGGGGATGCAGTTTTCGGCACAACAGCCACGGTGTCAAATTTCATGTGCAGCTGAGAGGTTGTTCAACTGAAAATGTCAGCGGAATTTACCAAGAAAGTAAAGGATTGAACTGTATCAGAGGTAAGTTTATTACATAAAAACTACTCCATTTAGAACCTGTGGTTCCCCACAGGTCAACACACTAGCAGGACTTTACTGTCACTGTTACGGGAACAATGAAAATCAGTTTAGCAGCTCTGTTTCTCTTCAGCAGCAAACACTTAAAGTGCAAAAAAAAAAAAAAAAAATCCAACTATAAAATATCACACAAATTGTTCCAAAGATTTTAACAATATACAAAACTACAAGAAATACTAAAATACACAAAAAGGCAATGCTATAATACAGACAGAAAAAATGTGAAACATGTAATGTACAGGTAATCTAGGATATATACAGGATGAAATGGAAAACAAGGTGCATGATTCATGAATATTGCACTAAAGTAGGGTGAGTACTGCAATGGTGATTAAACTGAGTGTGGTGGTTTTTCAGTCAGTGGGGGGGTGGATTTAACTGCCTGTGGGTAGAAACTGTATTTGAATCTGTTTTTGATAAGATATGTTTCTGATATGTTCTTAATATCCGCTCTCAAACCTCTGTGCACCAACACCCTAACTGATAGACTAAATATAAAAATAAAAGAACGCTACTGACTTGTCACTTCACCTTAAAAACATGAAAAACCACAAAGTACATCTTACCATGACATGCACGTTTCCGATACACTCAAAAGAATAGTCCACTCCCCCGTCAGTCATCTCCACCAGCACCTCCTGAATGGGCTTGCTGTGCTCCTTGGAGTTCACACACTCAGTGGCTCCAAACTCCTTGGCTTTCTCAAACTTCTCCGGGTTGATGTCGACACCAATGATCCTGGTTGCCCCGGCAGCTTTACAGCCCATAATAACAGCCAAACCAACAGCTCCAAGGCCAAATATGGCACATGTGGAGCCAGGCTCAACCTGAACAGGACAAAGACACGAAAAATCCACACAGCGGAAAACTTTAAATTGTGATGCACGGACCTTATTCCAAAGAATACGACAAAAAAACTCATCTTCCCATTGAGCGGTTTACATCCAATACTCCACTAATATTCTTATTTACATGCATTCACGCATACACAGAAGTTTTCTGCCACATGTGAACTTGTCTGACTGTGCAAACACATCCTTTTCCACCTGTCATATCTATCCACATCTTTAATTTTTAATTCTGTATTTATATAAATATTCATCCAAATACTAAATTTCTTATTTTTTCTCTTATATTTCACTTCTCACTTGTTTGTGGTTTTTCTGTCTTTTTCTCCGCACTTGCTTGTTTGTATGTTGCTGCTGTTAACTGAAATTCCCCCACTGTGGGATAAATAAAGTCAATAAAGTCATATCTCTTTCATAACGCTGCAAAGTGTGCTTGTTTTTCTTGTGGGTTAGCTGGTTTGTGTTCGATGCACTGGGCTGACTAGAAACGGCAACTTGCACTGTATTGCAAACTGCATTAAAAACCCTGTAAAACCTGAACAATATTAGCATATCCCACATAGTTAAACTCAAAATGTACCATTCAAATTCAGAACAAACAAATTAGAAAATGCTGTGTACATAATTCACATTGAACTCTGAATATTCTGTCATATTGGGCATAACAGAATAATATCTAAGCGCCGTTAAAAAACGCACAATCCAAACGTGGTGTAATTTCCAGAAAATTATTTGTGCAGGTGCCTGTTGCTCACGTGATGAGTAACACAGGTAACGGCTGTATTTTTTTCATTCCTGACACGTGCAACATCAGCATTTGGACTAATCCCTTAAAGTCGGACATTGAGTTGAATCTCTTGTCCAGAGTCAGTCTGACTGGTAGCTGTAGGTGTGGTCAATAGCCGATATAAAGGCAGTGAAGAAAACGCCCAAATGTTTTTGCAGCTCAAAATACCACGACTTACAATACAACACTGAGAACGTGCCATTGGCATGTTCCGCGCAAGTCTACGCCGTCTGTGCTGTCATGGCAGTCCAATCAGTGGTCTGAGTGATGGGATCCTCAGGACAGGATCATCAGACTTAGTTCCATGTGTCGTCGCTGCACTGCTTGTTTGGAACCAGAGGTGGACACAGCCCATATCGAATGATGATACTTTCAATTTCTGAGTACCCGTATAAACCTGTTCAGTTCATCACAATTTGTCCACAATTCATTCTCTAATGACCAATGCATCCCTCTTTCATATGAAGCGAACCCCAAACCAGTTAATTTAATATATCTACAAATATACATATTATTATTACCTGTGTATTTTTAATGGGTGAGTTATTTTGCAATACAGGACTCAATAATTTTCAGGCTCTTATGAGAAACTTAATGTACAAATTTATAACAATTCTCAGAATTCCATCATTATACTGTTGACAAATCCCAGCCACAGTTCAGTGAGATACCAGTCATCCTTGTGGCGACACTGGTACAGTTGTCTTTTATAATGTTGGTGATGTTTTGTCTGTGCTTTTAACCTGTGCTTTTTCAATGTATTTTATTTGTTGCTTGTTTGTTTGTTTTTAAATGGACTCCCGAGTCTGGAAATAAAGATGACGAATGGCGCTAAGTACATTTTCATGCATGTACTTGTGTTACAATTAGTGATTGGTCTGTAGGATGAGTGTTACCCACCTTGGCAGTGTTAATAGCAGCTCCGTAACCTGTGGAAATACCACATCCAAGAAGGCACACCTTATCCAGAGCTGCCTTATCGTTCACTTTGGCCAGAGAGATGTCAGCAACGACGGTGTACTCCGAGAAAGTGCTGGTCCCCATGAAGTGAAACACTTGCTTTCCCTTGCAAGTGAAACGTGAGGTCTTGTCAGGGAGCAGACCCTGGCCCTGGGTTACCCTGCAGGGTGAAGCACAGGGAAAAGGGGATTTCTTTTCATGTGCGGATGATGAAATGCAGTTACTCAAATTAATCATGACTGAGCTTTGATTTGGATGCCCTGAAGTCTGGCTCCTGAGGCTGAGTTCAAGTACTGGGACTTTGACTTCTGCCACAAAGGCATTTTAAACTTTCACTTTTAATGACAGGATCTGACATTCTCACCGATTAGACACAACATAAAGTAATCTGACAACATTACCTAATTTTCTGGCAGAGGTTGGTCTTGGGATTTTTGCAAAATTTGCATTCACCACACTGAGGCACGTACAACGGGATAACGGTATCACCTTGAAGAGGATCAAGAATAGCAAAACATGGAGTCATTAATAGCAATGCATGAAACAATGCATAGTACATTCATTCATTTATTTGTTTTGAGCAGAAGAAAAATAAATAACCATTGTAATGTGAACAGGAAACAAATATCAGAGCAAATACATTAATAAATAAAGGTCATCAGGACAAAATAGCAATTGCCATGTACACTAGTAATAACAAAATAAATCCAATATGTACAGCTCAAAAAGGAGTGGGAAGAAGACAACTTATTAAATCCCACCCCCATCTCATATTTATACAACATAACACATTACTTTTGCTTCCTTACTGATAATAACATCTGTTTAGAGTCCTAAGAATGTAAATAACCAGATTAGGTAACCTGATGTTTAGTACACATAGAAACTATCTAATCGATAGTCTGCATAACTTAAAATACAATATAGTTCAACAATAATCACATGGAAGTGACACATACCAACATGGTAAACGACAAGCACATATCAACAAAGGTAAGGAAGAGCCAAGGATGGAATAACCCAGCAATTACCATTACATCTTTTACTGCATGCATCTGGCTAACCTTTACCTGGCTTGAACTTGGTGACACCCTCACCGACACTCTCCACTGTTCCAGCACCTTCATGACCCAAGATGACCGGGAAAAGTCCCTCGGGGTCACTGCCGCTCAGGGTGTAGGCGTCTGTGTGACACACACCTGTAGCGAAGAGCTGAGAGAAACGGTGTAGATTAAATGTGACGTTAACAGCACTAGGCCAGATTACTGTCCTCATTAACATCATATCCGTCTACTTTTAGTTCGATGGGAAACTGCAGAGTAACAGGAAATACAAATGAGTGTACTGGCCTTGACCCATGAAGACCCACACAGCCACTGAGAACCAAACCATCTACTGATCTAAACTGTTTAGTACCTGTCGATCCACTAATTCTATCAATACATGGAAATAATTGGTGCAAAATATAGTTTGTCATCTTTTTCCATTTGGACGTTCAGAGGCACCGTAGTTACCGTGGAAACACCGTCATCTTGTGCAATATTAACTATTGGTTTTTCTAATCCAGACATGCAGGTTTTTTGAGGATCTCGGTCTCATTCCAGGTTTTGCGTGTAACTCATCATGTCCACTTGCATTACACGTGGAACCTGCCCATTTGAACACAAATAAATTGTGAGGGATTTTGCAACAGTGGTTATTTTTGTGAAACACTCTGCCTCATATAATTAGTTCGATTCCCAAAATGTACCTGTAAAAAGATATTTTAAAAATATAGTAGTGTATAATTTCCGTGTCCTTTTAACCATGTTACACACAGATTTCGGTATAAAAATGTGTTTTATCTGAAAAACTGCTTTTCTTTCATCTCAGTACACATTTATTTGTAAAATAGACCCTACGTGCTTCCAAACTTGCTTCATAACATTCGTCTACATCTGGTTTGAATTTTTAGTCCCGTGTCCTGTTTTTAGGACCAGTTTCATTGAAGCACCCATATTTAAATAACATACATATATTCTTATAAACATGTATACATATACCTAAAAATAAAATTAAAATACAGCAATCATAATAATAAAAAATAAAACAGCAATAATTTTGATGTCATGTCCCTATTTTCCAGATACTATAACGTTCATATAACTGTACAAATTCTTTCAGTTTTCCTTTGGTAATATATGTCAGTCTTTCCAGTCCGATGCACTCTGATAGTTCTTTTGTTCATTGCTTTGTAGAAGGAGCTTATCTCAGGTCTTTCTAATTTGGAGGACATGGGTTCACCTTGATGCGAACTTCATGGGCCTTCGGTGGGGCCACCTCCACCTCTTCAATGGACAGAGGTTTCCCAGGTTCCCAGGCGACAGCAGCCTTACACTTGATCACCTTCAGCAAAAAAAAAAAACAGTTTAGTATCAACAGAATGTAAAACTGTGCAACAGCTGCAGCCACGGGTTTACTATTCAAAATCTTAGAGGATGTGCTGCATGATGGTGACCTTTGACCTGTTGATGCTTGTTAGCATGACGTAATAGAGCATCTGACTGTTTCTGAAGCTGAACGGCGCTTTAAGGCCCCCAGGTGCAATTTTCTCTCCTGTACGTGTATGAAAGCATGCATGCACACACAGGATTTGCGTTGCACAAACTTTGAAAGGCATCTGCGCCGGACTGAACAGTAGCTCTTTGTACTTTTCCGTTTGTCGCCGGTGCAAACATGCGAGTTGTCAGACACTTTATTTTTGGCGTTACGTTACAGATTAGTAACCCCTAAACGGAGTAAACAGCAGTGCAAGAATGCTACAGTGGTATTTTGTGTGCGTTTTCCAGAAAAGCACTTACTTTCCCAGCTGTCTCCATGTTCGCAACTTCACCACGAGAGGAGGAGGTGGCAGTCCGCGACCGGAAATGAGTCACCGTCTGGACCAATCAGAAGCGAGAACGACACGCTTACGTATGACGTGTGACGCACTGCAAAAATCTGAACCTCTTCAGTGGAGCTTCATGTGTCAAAACCCGTATATTGTCTTTCATAACTCCTGTTGTATTTTCTTTATATTTTAAGTTATCTTTTGTGTGTGTCTGTAAGCCCTTGCATTATAATTTATTTGTTTGGACGATTTTTATTTTCCACGTTTTCATGTTTTTTTTTTCAAAATGTCAATATTTTTTTAAGCATATATATTTTCAGTAAAGATTTAAAAAAAAAAGGAATTAAAATATATTTCTTTCATAACTACTGAATTAACTGATAAAGAATCAGCTTTTGTGGGTGAAAGTTGATCATTGTTCTTTCAAATAGTAGAAGAAAAAGACAAGGTTGAAAAATCCAGCAATAATGTAGTAAATTGACTCAAAACTGAGTTGTGTGTTTCAAGTGTCACCAAAATTATGCAATAATATGTTTGGCTGAAAAGAATGTGTGGCAAATTGTACTTAAGGTTTAAAACCAGACAGAAAATCAATCTTCAGGAATATTCCCAAACCATATTTAGAGTTACTCAAACCTTTTTTTTTTAAAATGGAAAATACAGATTCAAAGGTTTAACACCTGTACTTCTTGCAAGACATGAGACCCAGAGTTACAAAGCACCTTTTAATCAAGGCATTTTAACAAAAAATGTGGCATTTTACCATTATACAAACTATGTCTATTAACATGTTTTCAACTAACAGTAAAGCCTGACTTTCACATATTTTCCAATATGTTGGAATATTAAAAGACATTTGTGAATGAAGTCTGTGTTTTTGTAATGTTAACTGATGTACATGGCTAATGTCAAACATTACTGTAGGGGTGTCCAATCCTGGTCCTCGAGGGCCGGTATCCTGCACGTTTTAGATGTTTCCCTCTTCCAGCACACCGGACGGCCATCATCAGGCTTCGGCAGAGCTTGATGATAGGCTGATCATTTGAAATCAGGTGTGTTGGAAGAAGGATACGTCTAAAATATGCAGGATACCGGCCCTTGAGGACCAGGGTTGGACACCCCTGCATTACAGGATAATGACTCGCCTGTGCACAAAGTGACCACATGAAATTTAGTAAAGTCTCAAATATCACCATTTTGTTACATACAAGCTGATACATCATCCTATAAATAAGAGTCATGTTCCACTCATCCAAAACTGGTACAACAAAATACAACAAAATGGAAAAAAATCCATTCAAGTAAAACAATTAGAGGCAATGTTCATTTTCCTGATCTCCAAACAGCCCAGGTTCTGGCATAGAAAGCCGCCTCCTACTTCGTGTAGTGGTGTGAAATGAGGCGTCCAGATCAGTCCTGACAACCACCATCAGATCATCTCCCTCCTACAAATGAAGAAACGCAGGCATTAGGAGATTACAGCACAGGAGTACAGTACAATGGCATTAACAAAACTGGAAAAGTAATAAAAAAAAGAAGTGTGAAAAGTGTGCTAACCTCTGAATCCACGTCCACCACCACCTCCTCTTCCTCCTCTGAAACCGCCTCCACCTCGGCCACCTCCGAATCCTCCACCGCGGCCGCCTCCGCCCCTGCCGCCTCGGAATCCACCTGAAACACAAATGGAGTTTGCTCAAGTCTTGACTAGTTACTACACACAGGGTTCAGGTGAACGTTGTACAAGCTGTTTGTGTCAGTCTTAATAAGAGCATTTTCATTTCAACAACTGATATTGGTTTTTTCAAGGCTAATCATTAACTGGCATCTTCAAACCTTTGCACAAAAAACTGACTCTGAAAGGCATCATGCATGTCTTAAAGTGACCCAAGAATAAAGGCATTTTTAATTTTATTAGAAACAAGACAACTGTTGAATCATACCTTTAAGGGGCTCATATTTTGCTAAACCCACTTTTATTAGTCTTTGGTTCATTTATTTGTGTATTTGGACCCTAACAGTTCATA
>JAPQRP010000002.1:9193138-9204090 GCA_037367295.1 Apogon hyalosoma
ATTTATACACACACATACATAGAGAGAAAGAGAAATAGATATAGATATATAGATATAGATACAATAGTAATGATAATATATGAAAAAATATACAATAAATAATACATTTGATAATTGCCCTATCTTTGGCTTCTCTCTGCTTTCTTGTCATTGTTAGTAAATCATTTTTATATGCAATATATGAGGGAATTATATTAAGAAATTCAAATTACAACTGAATTAACTTTAATATTACTGTTCACAAAATAGTATGCTTTTTCTTTAATTTCATCTAAATAATTTTGTTAATTGCTTCCAAATTGTATTATTCTTTATTATGTAGCAATGAAAATAAATTTTATAAACTACACAGTAATTAAATACAATTAAGTAAATATAGTTACATAAATATTGCATAAGTATTTTATAATAATGTTTATAAAAATACTTCTACTACTACTACTACTAATAATAATAATAATAATATTGATAATTATTAATAATGTTATTGTTGTTGGAAAAATTACAGCTGATAAATATGAAAATATGTAAAAATTTGCATGTCTTGTATTTCATGTGTTTCTTCACCTTTTGTGTCATTTAAAAGAATCTCAAACCTCAACCCACAAAGGTACGGAAAATGTACAAATGTAAAGACCTTTTCCCTCTGTCTGTCCTTTGTGTTTCTGTCTTTTCCTTGGGGTTGTATGTTTTTTGGGTTGACGTCCTCGTACCCGTCGTCGTACCGTCAGCTCAGTGTGGGAGTGTTCAGGGAGACGTGCAAAGCTTTTAGCTCTCTATGAAGTTGTCTAATGAGCGGCGCCGATTGTCACAACTCCTCCGCAAATTACTTTTGTTTGCCCTCAGCTCTCGCTCCCACATTTTTTCTGCCCAATTTTTCTTTGTCAGCACCTTCAGGCGTTGCTAACTTTTTTCTTTTTTGACAAGCACTCAAACAATATGCTTCCATTAGAGTTTTCATTCTGTCAACTGACATTAATGCATACGGAGAAAATCGGGGGTAGGTTTTAGGAGAAGCTTTCGCACGGCAAGAAAAAAATGATGTCAAAACAATCAAAATGAAGCATGTCTGGGGGTTTGTTTTGTTTTTAGCATGGTCATAAGGATCAAGTGTTGTGGGAAAAACACTCTTCATCGAATATTTATGATGAAACGCCAAAGAAAAAATGTAACGTGCTCATAAACTACACATTAAAAGCATCATACTGTGTGGTTTCTCGTACACCGACGTCATATCGATGTTGGGTTCGGAGCCATTATCGCTGCCACCAGAGTACGAGCTGTCACTTTTCACTTTCTGTACACGAGGCGATCATACCTGCTGAACCGCCGGTGTTTCACTGATGAATGACACTGTAGTGTGCTGCGCCTCACTACGGGGCCATTTGTGGGGAGATAAGAGAGACTTCCTGGATTAAGGGGGTAGTTGAGGTACATCTCCAGAGAGCCTGTTTGTTTGGGTAAGACAGCTCCTTCATTACTGCAAAACTGTGGGAGGCTGGGAAGCCAACCTGTCTCCTAGATAGCACAGGACTCCTGCCAAAATGTACTTAACCGGACAGAAAATTCAACCCACTTACCGCTGATGCCTCTAATATTTTATCATGGCTTGTGCATGGGGGCACAGTGCACAGTTTGAGGTATTAATATTAAACAGATGCAGAAGTAGAGTTTAAAATCACATTGTGGGAACTATACACACTTTACGTTCACATTTTTTTTTTTTTTTAAGTTTTGTAATTTTGCTGTGTGGGTGGCCCAGCATGACCCGGCAAGTGAATGAGCCTTCGGCATTAAAATGAATGAGTTCCTGATGCCAGTGTCACAAGCTGACCATCGTGTTCTTATCCGAGCATGAAGGATTACACTCAGTCAGAGCCGACACACTCCTGAAACACAAAACACTGCAGGCTGAGCTTCAGTGGGAATTCTCAGGTAACATTAAACACAACTATCCGTACATTCAGATGATTTTCTCCAGATGCTTTTTCATTTTTTTTTCCTGCATCATCCAGCGCACGATTAACTACCTGTGTAATTTAACGTAGTGTTTTTAGAATAAATCAATTTCCTGTTTGTTTTATCTGATGCACGGCTTCTTTACGTTTTTACATTTCTCGCGCTAACACTACACTGCACACACTCACATGTCCATCTACCTGCATACTTACGCTTCTGTTTGACTATTTTAATCATAAAGTAAATAAATCAGTTTCTTATCTGGTCTGTTCTACGCCAGGCTATCACTCCAACACAATGATTTCCAGAAACTCTTATATTTGACCAACAGGTCCACAGTTATTACTATGACACTGACAGAAAGCAGAAAATCCTGACATTTCAGGGGATAAAACCTGCATTTATGTGGTGTTTCCAATTGATAAATTAATTTATTTATATCAAATGCTGAGTTTTATATATAATTCCTCTACCATTGTGACAAAATAGTGAGAAGAGTCAACATTTGTCATAAATCTACTGAAAGACACATGAAATGGTTGTTTTGGGGAATTATTATAAAAATAAGCTGCGTTTACATGAATAACAACAAAATCCCAAATTTCTCAATAATTAACATATATAGTAGTGGAAAATGTTTTCGGACAGCCTAAAAATTTGACAAAATCTCAAATATTATCATGAAATATTTGCAGAAATTTTTTTTTTTTTGTATGTTTGAAGTTGTGGTTGCATCAGATAGACACAAACAAATGCAATTCTATTTTTTTGTTTTATTGTTAACAAGAAAAAAAACCCAAAAAAAACAGCAAGGCTAAATTGTGGATAGTTTCAGCATGTCATGACCTGGATGTGTTTCATTGGTTTTCCAAACATCCAGTTTTGACCTGGATGGAACAGAGCATGTGCAGAAGGAAGCATGTGGGTTTGGAGAATGAAACGACACAGTGTTCAGTGACTTGGGAGCAATTCTTTACGCAATATGTCACAAATGCATGGGCTGAACAGAAACGGTTTTCCACCACCATATATTAACAATATCCTATGTTAGATGGAGGAAGCTAATATTGGAGCACATTCCACTTGACTTTTGACATGCTTGGCACATTCTAAGACTGACATATTCAACTGCATTTGGAAACCCTTCTTGGACTATACTGAAGGAAATTCTGCTCAGTTCTGCTCTTAAAAGGACTCTTATCATATTATACAGATATGAATGGGATGGGAATCTGTCTATGCTGACCGTAACTCTCTATTTTTGTTTTGACTGTGGTGCTGAGCTGTTTTGTTTTGAAAAATGAAAATTTAATAAATATATTCTTAAAAAAAAAAATCCTATGTTAGAGACATACAACAAATAATTAACATATCGAGGACAGACTGTAAGAAAGTCGCATGAAAACTGATCAGAAACGGGGTCTAATAACTGTATCTAGATTTATTTTCTGTTCATTCACTACTGTTCTTTATTATATTGCAGTATTTCCCAAAGCAGCCAGCATTAATTTACGCTGTTGCCGACGAAGCTGGAATAAAATATTTTTATCTCTTCTGATGAAATGATTATGATGATGTGATTTATTCTTCACAGATAAAGTGTAACTGGAACTCAGTATGTAATCACTGAACCTGGTTGAATGTGATACTAATGTGTATAATAACCAGGAATAAAAAGAGGAAACTGTCTGAAAACAAAATTATTACAGTTTTATGTATTTTCTCTGACTATTCTGTTTTTTTCTTGAACTCCAAAACCTTAAACTATCTTCATAAACAGACGACAGGTGATGATAATAAAGTAGTAAATATAGTAATAAATATAAGTTTCTGGTGACTTTCCTTGAGAGAACGGTGCACTGGAAATTATATACACATACATTATTTATGATTGAAAAAAAAAAAAACAACTCACTTTGGCATCAATATGTATTCAACATACACTGTCTACAGTGTTTTCATCTTTCATCTTTTTTTTTAATTTTTAAAAATGTATTGTCACTTATTTGGTTATTGTTTTGTCATTTATGTATATATGGGTCAGATAATTTTTGTAAACCACCTTTTTTTGGTCTTTTTTGTCTCATCGGCACAATTTAAAGTATGTTATCAATATCTATATCTTAGTTTTTGTTGCTTTTTAAAAAAAATATTAATAAATACATTTAAAAGCAAATGTAAAATTGGCAGTTGGCTGTATGCTTATATTTTTGCTTATATTCTTATAGCCTATAAACTTTTGCCCATAAAGTTGGAATACAGTATTTTTGCCTCTCCTGATGAGATGATTCTGACAAAGTAATTTATTCTTGATACATTAAGTGTAACTGGGACTCAGTATGTAATGATTACACCTGGTAAAAGGTGATACTGATGCGTACAAATAGGAAAAGAAAAGAATTTGACTATTCTGTTTTTTTCTTGTACTCCAAAACCTTAAAGTATCTTCATAAAGAGGCAACAGGTGATGATGATACAGTAGTAAATATAGGATCATTAGGAGTAGATGTTCCTTAAGTGACTTTCTGGCTTAAAGTAATACAAATAGCTGCACATACGACTAGCGGTGTGTCAGTGCTGCTGTGTTCTGCTGTGTTCTGTAGTGCTGCTGCGTGGGGCCTCTTGTTGCCCCAGTGGCGGTGAAGGGGGAATTAGGTGTAGTGTTGTCTGAGTCCCTGTTAATCCTCAGCTGATTAGTGGAATTTTCATCAGGGCTCCTTGAGAGAAAGCTAGTGGGAGCGAGAAATGAATACGAGAGGGGTGGAAAAAAAAAAAACAAAAAAAACACAGAACGACAAAGAAAAAAAAAAAAAGGAATACGGAGAGTTGGGGATAGTAACCCTCCCACCTTCGTAGTTTCCTGTGGTCATTCACCCCCCGCCGTGGAGCACAGGACTTCATCTCCTCTGACCAATAGGATCCCAAGCCCTCGGGTCACCTGGCTCACTAGACTAATCCCGAATCTGCCTTGTAGATTAGCACTTCCCCACTCGCAGCCACTCTAGCCCAAGCCCCGGCAAATCCCGAGGTAAATGTCGGAGCTTCCGGTAAGTGGGTGAGCACGGCGTTGTGCAGTGGATTAAGGAGAATAGGATAATATTTACAAGCCCATTGCCAGTAGTGATAAGGCTGAGGATAAACAGTAATGGTCCGTCTTTAGCCTTTTTTTTTCCCTCCTCTCCCTCGTCAAGGCAAATGGCTAAATCTCTGAATCCCTGTGTATAGTCCCTGACATCGATTGTGCTAAATTAGTCAACAGTGTCTTCATTAAGGGATATACTAATAAGGGTATGTTTCCTGAAATGAGCTATAATTGATTTCTTGGTAAATTTAGATGTGTTGTCCAGGTTTTAGTTGCTCTGAGTTTTTTTTGTTTTGTTTTTTTTTTGCACTGTCCTTACGCACGTACGCTTTTTTCTTGCACTTTATTCTGTTGCTGCCTTGACTGTTAAATTTCCCCATTGTGGGATCAATAAAATCTAATTAAATCTAATCTAAAAACGTACACCAGTTGTCTTTTTTCCTGTCGACACATTTGACACATGAATGAACTGTAAAAAGCCTAATTCAAGAATAGATTATATACTTTGGTAAATGGCATATTTTTGCATTATTCTAGTCGGTACACGCAGTTAAAACCTGGTTCATGTCAATAACAGTTGGTACAAGATGGCTGATGCTCCGTCCGTGTCTTTTCCTCTCATTTATCAAAGCTGCTGATGGACTGGTTTTCTCTCTACTGTAGATGGCACTGTTAACCTTGACTTGCACTTGGTGGGGACTTCAATGTTATGGAAATAAAGTAGAAATAGAGCAGAAACAGTCAGCGTCTGCTCCTTATTACTGCTCTGAGCCCCGGGGAGAAATTAATTAAAGTGGGGAAGAATAATAATAATAATAACAAAGATTATCTTTGTCATCACAGTTATGCTAACAACAGTAATGGAGTATGGAGGCTGAAATAAATACCCCCCAGCTTTTATCTTACAGAAAACTGTAGGTTTAGGACTGTTTCTCTTTCTTCTGTGTTATTCGGAGCAGTGGAGTGTTAGTGAAGGTGGAGGGTGGGGAGGTTGGGGACGCGGGGGAAGGTTTGGGGGTGAAAGGCAAGTGTGTTATTGTAACAGAGCTTATGAGGGAGTCAAGAGGAGGGCAGTGTGCCGATCGCACGCTAGGCTGCATGATTCACAGAAGAGGCCTGAACACGAACCCCACGGACTCTCCACCTCCTCCTGCTTCTGAAATCCACACTGTCAGCTTGCATTATGGGAAGAATACCAAAGTGATGGCGAACCACCTCACGTCACCTCTCGTGTGGGCGAGCAGCGTCCATGTGGGGTTAACGGCAACCCTAACCTGTGGACGGTGTTGAAACAGAAAAGCAATGATCGCAATATGTACGAATGATTAGTGCTCTGAGGTGGACCAAACACCACCAGGACTAGTTCACCTGTGAGAAGACTCAAACGACTGAAAGTGTGTGTCTTCCCATGACATTTTAACACCATTAGCCGTGGAAAAACAATAGACGAGAAAATCAACTATCACAATAAATACATAAAGAACTTCCTGAAAATTCTGTGGCATCCAGTTTTACTGTACTGGTTGGACTGTGGTGCACTGGAAATTGCATATATGTACATATTTAAACTCACTTTGGAATCAATATGTATTCAACATACACTGACTACATTTCAGTCTTTTTTTATTTATTTATTTATTTTAATTTATTGTAACCCATTTATATCTTATTCGGTTATTGTCTTGTTATTTATGCATATTTGGGTCAGACAATTTTTGTAAACCTCCATTTTTTGTTGTCTTTTTGTCTCATTTGCATCATTTAAAGTATGTTATGTATATCTATATCTTTGTTTTTCTTTTTTTTTTTGTTAAATTGTGCAAATAAAAGCAAATGTAAAATAAGCAGTTGGCTGCATGCTTATATTTTTGCTTATATTCTTATGGCCTATACACTTTTGCCCATAAAGTTGGGATAACATATTTTTACCTCTCCTGATGAAATGATTCTGACAATGTAATTTATTCTTGATACATTAAGTGCAACTGGGACTCAGTATGTAATGATTACACCTGGTAAAAGGTGATACTGATGCGTACAAATAGGAATAAAAGGAGGAATGTGTCTGAAAACAAAATTATTCTAACATTATGTTCTTATATGTACATTATTTATATGCCACAGAAACGTGACATGTATTGAATGTAACCTGGTACAAAACATCAACCTCACACTGTCTGAATAAAAGGCTTAAAGACATGTTAAATACAAAAGGAGGTGACCACTGTGGTTTATAGACGCTTTTTTTTTCCCCCCTGAAACATTTGTTTTTCCTGCTTCACATATATCCATATTGGATCTAAATACAGAGACTGACAAATGCATTTGTGTCGTCATTAGAACTACGAGGGTTAAAAGAGCAAAGAAGTTATCATAATATATCATTATTTGCTGTAATGTAAAGGATCTCAGCTAAAACCAGCTGGAAAACCATCTTTTCCAGCAGCGTAGTAACAGCAGAACAATAATTATAAGGGACACAGCTGTTGAAAAGAACAGTTTTCTATATTATAAGTATTTTATATGAAGACACGGTCATACATTTAGAAAGAACTAAAGTATTGCAATTTCCGTGCTGAATAATGAAAAGAATAAAGGCACAAAAAGCTGAAGAAATGGAAGAGTTCTGCCCATGCTCATGAACGTTGTTAATGTCTGTAAATACCAGTGGATGCGTGTCATATCATATCATTACATCACATCGTCTCTTAGCAGGAGCCGCCTCACCCCGTTACATTATATGAACTGATGAACCCCGGATGAACAAACGACCTGCCTGTCTCGTGACCGGCGCTCGAACCTCTTTTCATGTTGCCTGTAAAAGGGGTCCGGCTGACCTCATGTGCTGCTGGGATATTACTTTACGTCCTCATCAGGCCGCGCCCTCTGTGTCAGCTTGTGAGCGATTCGAGCCCGTCTAGGACATCGCTGCATCACTTCCTGTGCACTTTTGAGTCAAAAGCTGGTCACCAAACCCTAATAGAAGACACATGCAGGCAGAGAGAGAAACCGAGGGAGAGCCCGAGGAGTTTAGGATGGGAGGGAAAAGTTGAGCCGACGGTCAAAAACGATGATTTTTAGATCAAAAAGCGGAATATACTGACTGTTAAGATTCTGAAGATTGGGGTTCTGCCGCTCATCAATAGTTAATTCAATCAAATGATAATACAAGCTAGCAAATTTACCCAACATATGAATTCCTCATAATCGTGAAAATTAAACGTTCTTTCTCTTCTTCAGTTCTTCACAATCCAATTAGGATTCAATGCCTAGAAAATCCGAAGACTGTATGCTCTGGAACAAAATAAAGTTAGCTTAGCTGCTCATTAGCTCTTTCCGTGAGCCCTCTTGTAATATTGTCTCACCCAAGTTAGCTTTGGTCTGAATTACTAATCAAGTGCACACATCCGGTGTTTGATGAAATTTTTACCTATTCCAAAAGCATTTCCTCCCACTTGCGAAAATTCATTAGTTTCAGCTACAGAAGGAAAACGTGGGAGTCACGCACATGTTGTGTAGAGTTACTTTGTCTCACTCCTTCAGTCTGATAACATCCTTTATTTTTATTCCCCCTTAAGATTTTCGTCTTATTCGCGGACCCCCTCATTCCAGTGCACGACTCTGCGAAAACATGACTGAAGCCCAAGGTGTGGGTGTTGTAAGGAAAGGGGAGAAGAGACAAAAAAAAAAAAAAAAAGGTGTGTTGTCTGTTCTGTTAGACGTACTTGTTTTGACTGGAAGTGGAACCCCATATGGGAATAAGGTGGGAGGAACATTACAGCCACCCGCTGCAAAAAATATCTATGTCACATCAATCTGAAGGAGCTTAAGTGTGATTTGTAATAAATAAATCTACCGGTGGGGTGAGGATTTTTCTTATTCTCATATATTATTTCTGAAATGTCGAAACCGTGAAACAAGCCGCTGCTGTTGTTACATAAAATCTTGATCTTTTATTACCTGATTTGCAGCTTTTTGTCACTACTTGCTCATTTCTTGCAGCGTGGGAACCAGAATATAGCCTGGTATGTACATAGCAATTAAATCTGAGCGTCCTGTGCAGAGTACATAACTGAAGCACATGAAGAAGGGTCAGCGCCCAGGGGATCAAGGTTTGCCCATTAAAACATCATCAGACAATGAAGCTTATTTATAGAGACATAGGACTCTTTACTGCTACTGTTTACAATCCTAACCACCGGAGAGCAAAGATAATAATACCAGTTGGAAATCAAAGAGAAAATGGAAAGTGTATTTCCAGCGAGTACAGTCACAGCAGGTCAAAAGTTGCGTGTAAGTGCAAGGACGTCTCCGATTTATTTATTTTCAAGGGGAGTGAGCGGGGAATTTGCTTTTGGGGCTTTAGACTCGAAATGGTTTATGTCTATTCTGGAAACTGTCTTTGTCCACAGAGTTTGTTCAGATTTAAGAAACATGGGTCCGCACTGGAAACCACCTCAACAGTAACTGAAATTAATACAAAAAAAACCTATTAATAAATCAGCACTGGAGCCACGTCACGGGTTCATCCAAAGTCACCGGGAGTTTTGTCAACAATGACTGTCAAATATCCACCGTACAGAGCCACATTCGGACAGTCGGCTCTCTCCACAAAGGGCGGTCACAGCGCCAGAGGAAATAAAACTGGCAACAGACGTCAAAACATTCACAGCAAAGGTTAAGAACTGGCTGAAAACAAAGCAATAATGGACCCACTTCTAAAATGCATGTTTGGTGAGGCTGGACTGCTTTCCTTCTGGTTTTTTTTTTTTTTCTTTGCATATGTGAATATTTATTTATTTATTTATTTAACCGGCTAAGTTAGTTGAGAACTGATTCTCATTTACAATAACGACATGGACATATCCTCCTGAGACTCAAGACAGTAAAAGTTTTGGCTTTTTTTACTTTACATTGTAAATAACTGCCCTGATTGGAAACAGCATGACAAGTTTTTCAGATACATTTTTTGATATTTTGTTTTTTTTTATGGATTATCCTTTGCAATGGACAGTAATTGTTTTTTTGGTTTTTTTTTAGTAAAGCTGTGAATCTCTTGTCCCCTACAGAGGACAAAAATACATTGTTGGGTCTCAGGAGGATATATAGACGAACCACCAATCACGCTCACATTCACACCTTTGGGTAATTTAGATTAAGCAGTTAACCTACTTTATATTGTTTACTATTGTTGATACTGTTTTTATACACTGGACTGGGTAAAGAACACGTTATCACTCTACCAGAAGGGCCAGAGCTGTCTCTACTTCCTGAGGTCATTCAAACATCTGCTGGACAACGCTCAGGATCCTCTTTGAGACAGTCGTGGCCGGTGCTGCTGCGTGCTGGGGCAGTAGGCGGAGGGTCGCCCATGCCAACAGACTCAACCGGCTGATCCGCAAGGCCAGTAACAGCGTGGGGACGGAGCTGGACTCTCAGACGGTGGTGTCAGAGAGGCGAATGTTGTCCAAGATCAGGACAATACTGGACAACTCCACTGACCCACTCCATGACGTACCGGTCAGTCACAGCGGGACGTTCGAGTGAGAGGCTGACTACACCGAAATGCATCACAGGAAATCATTCCTGTTATACTCCACCTTATAACCTCCTAATTAGAATTACACACAACAATATTTTTAGACACTTATTCATCCATATTTCTTGAATTATCATATTGAAAATATACTGTCTAGTACATACTGCACAGATTGCTGTTCTAATTGGTAGGAGGTAGTTGTACATTGTTCCCATGTTTATGTGTAACAGTGTATGGGAATAAAATGTCAAATAAGGAAACATTTACTCTGTTTATTAAATCTTATTTGGTTAAAACAGTGGTTCCCAACCTTTTTTGGCTCGTGACCCCATTTTAACATCACAAATTTCTGGCGACCCCAGACATTCAAAA
>JAPQRP010000002.1:9204190-9216775 GCA_037367295.1 Apogon hyalosoma
ACAGTACCACAGTGCTTCAGTTTCAGCTTCACAGTTTGTCATGTCTTTTATGGATTGTGATTGTCTCTCTCAACTCAACATATATTTTTATTAGTACGTTTTTATTTTTATCAATTACTAAAAATTTCAGGCGACCCCATTCGAATTCCAGGCGACCCCACGTGGGGTCCCAACCCAAAGGTTGAAAAACACTGATGTAGATGCATATGAACATAATTTTTTAGTAGTTTTTTTATGCACAGATGCCAAAAGATCAAGTTGTCTAGGGAGTAAAAAAAATATGACAAAAAAGGAATTAGGTTGAAAATCAGGTGCATTCATGTTCTTGTAAGCAGCAGTAACTGTGTAAAATTGTAATTTTTCAGGTTTATTCCGTTTTAATTTGGATGGATAGCTTATAATATGTTCAAGATTATAACACAATATACTAAACAAAATATAAAAGCAATAAAATGATACTGATGTGAAATGCATCGTTGGTAAAACTCCAGAAGGCTTTGAAAAACACTAAGGGCCCATGTGTACGTCTAAAACCAGGGGCTCCACGTGGACACGGTGGCTCCTGTTCAGTGTGCGATGCTGAACCCCTGAGACTGTGGGAAAGCTTCGGACAAATATGTTTGCCACTTTGACGCTTCAGATAAAAGTGGCCTTCAAGGGTGGAGCTTAGGAGAGTGCTGAGATGACAGCGAGGGGGTTGGTGGAACTGCGAGGAAAATGCGAACATGACATGAAGCTGATAAGAGTCCTCCAGCAGGTTAACACCAGAGCTTGTAACTGGGATTGCCCCGAGAAGCCCTCTTAAGGCCGGGCATCGGCACGATAGCAAAAGTCCTGGCACGTACATGACCGTCGCACACACCACACCACACCTACGGACACGATGTGGAGTGGAGAGAGAGCATGTCGCACTGGCACAAATGAGTCGAAACACAGGACGAGTGGCTGTTCTACTTACAAGACCAGGAAACTGTTTACTTGCATCTGTATTCAAGCTTGAAATGACTGGTATTAAGCAACTTTTTTACACTGTTACAATAAGAAAATTATATTCAAGTTGAACCCGTAAAGGCCCAAACATCCACTGGTGACCATAATAATCTACTGATCTAAACTGTTTAATACCTGTTGATCCACTAATCCTATCAATACATGTAAATAATTGGTGTAAAATATAGTTTGTCATCTTTTCACGGTCATCAGATACGACCCATTTGGACATTAGGAGGCTCCATGGTTACCATGGAAACACGTCATCTTCTACAACACTGATTCGCCAGTAAAACCCATGGAGTCGGATCAATGACAGTGGATGGAGATATATATAATGATATATTTGCTGAAAGTGTGACTTTCTCTATTTTAATATAATATCCTTTGAATGTGCTCTGAGTTTTCATGAACATCTATATTAAATGTAGGATAATACATGATTTACAGTTTTAAAAATGCAAATACAGAGGACAATATTATAATAAATGATGGTAAGAAAGGTTAAATAGACAGAAAAAAATCATTTGGGAACTGACACAAAAGTAGCACTGGGTCTTTATGGGTTAATCTTTCACACATAATTAACTTTAATGCAGCAATTTATTGTAAATTAAATCAAGACACCATTCCAAAAACTTCCACAGCAGTACAGATTTATGAAAGAATGAGAAATATGCAGCAAATATTCAGCTAATTAAGTTTATGACTCTATCACATGATATTTTATTTAACTGTTTATGTCAAAAGATAGACAGAGATAGAGAGATAGAGAGATAGAGAGATAGATAGATAGATTTTTAATTTTATTGATTTGATTACCACAATCTAATGTAAAATGGAGGGTATATTGCACATTACATATACCCTGGTTTACATTAAAGTAATGTGCCCACTTCTTTGGAACAATTATGATTATTTCTATCAGCAAATACAACAAATTCAATAGATATTCAAGCACATATACCTGTAGATTTGCTGCAGCGCTGTTCCATTTCGCATAACCTACCCTCAATACACAACAAAACAAATGCCACAACATCAGAAAGGATGAAAAAAGCAATAAAAAGTGAGTGATGGCCATTGATATTTCAGACTGAAGAAAGCCTGCATCAGGAGACTTTGCCGGGCTTTACATAAACAGGGTAATAAATAGATCGATCACACATCGCGAGGCAGATTCATGTCACATTAAGTGGCAGGACATTGAACATGGGGCCAGATATGTCTCATTACAAAGAGGATGCTGTTCTGGGGGAGGGTGTGTAGGTGTCTGTGGGTGGGTAAAGGCTGGGGTGGGGGTGGGGGGGTTGTGCATGTCATTACAGACGCCAGATGCTGCAGACAAAGCGCGACTAAAAAGCACATCTCCAAAGAGTTTTCAGGCATACAGATAAAGTGCAACATCAACGGGTGTTTGGCACAGCACGTAATGGTTTATGTCATGATGTTACGGCGTAGAATCAAACTTTGAGCAACAGCCCGAAAGGATAAAGTACGTCTAGTGATGAGATAAGAGCGTATACTGTTACAGAAAAAAACAGCCGTACACTGCAGGGCTGTCTGATATCCTGTTCTTTCATATTTAACTTAAAAGTCTGGGTCGCATGTGAATCCAAAAACAGAAGAGCAAACAGTGGACGAGACTTTAAACATATCTATAGAGGTTTTTACTAGATTTTAGAAAATAAATTAGGGATTTGGTGTACAATAGTATCCAAATAATCAACAAATTATCTTTATCTACACTAGACAAAAATAGCTTCCCAATGTTTTTCTTTTTTTTTTGTTCCACTTTCTAATGGGCTGAAGTTAAAAGTGCAACACTCATCAACTTCTTTCTCTTAAAGTTTGCTCTCATACTGTATATGTTTGGATCTGTTGCGGTACTGAGAGGCTTCATTAATGTGACAGGTGTGTCCTGATCAGACAGGATCATTATTGCGCAGGTGTGTCAAAGGCAAGGTTATTATTGTGAACGAAAACTAACGAAATGAAGAAAACAAGAATTGAAAAAACAATTTAAAAGAACAAACGATAACCAACTGAAACTGTATTGTGTGCTTACAAAAATTAACTAAAACGTATAAAAATTATGGAATCAAATTCCCTTTGTTTTCGTTTTTGTTAATGTTGGATTGATATGAAATCGATTTATTTCGCTCAAGCAATTTTAGCTGGTGGCACCATGCGGCACATCACAGTCCATCACTTGTTTAGAATTGGCTTCTCGTCCTCACTACCTGGAAACATGGAAAATAAAGCTGGGAGGGAGTAGCAGAGTCCTGTATGGGATTTATTTGAATACGACGGTGAGGAAGGTAAAAGATATGAAAAAACTAAAACTAGTACTAAAACTAAGCATGTAGAAAACACAAAAACTAAAAAAAAAAAAAAAAAAAGCAAATCTGCTCTAAAAACTAATTAAAGCTAACTGAATTAGAGAGAAAAAAAGTCAAAACTAAATAAAACTAAACTATAATGAAAATCTAAAACTATTATAATCTTGCTCTGAGGCCAGTCACAATGAAAAGACTCTGAAATGTGCAGTTTTATCATCCAGTACAATCCCACAGACACCCCGAGTTTGATATTCTTGAAAATCACAAGACCGTGTGTCAGATGCTGATTGTCTGATGACTCTGATTTTTGGAAATGATCTACATTATAGATAAAATGTGCTAAAATATACATATTTTAATAAGATTAATTGGAAAACACACGACAAAAGTGCAGCTTGGCTCATGTTTTCAGATGTACAATAAAGAATCATTACATGCAGACATAAGTCTATGTTCATTTCAATGACAGATGCATAGATCTCATACTTGAGGGAATGTGAAAAGTGAATTTATTGTAATGTGCAGACAGTGTTTTGGCTCAGAAACAAACATGCATTTTGAGTAAACCCCATTCTCTCATTAAGTCACAGAATTTGTCTTTTTACACAATTTGTATCTTGTAAGCTATAATCAACTGGTCTTTTTTGTTTTTACTTCATTCTTTTTAATATAACTGACCCACATTTGATAACATTTCATTATCTCAACAATCACTTCTAAATCTATCAATGTTTAAATGAATGTATAAACCCCATTTCTAGAAAGGTTGGGTCATTTATTGCAACATAGTAAATCTGTGATTTATTCAATTTCTCACTTAATTTGACTGACAAATGCAGTCTCAGAGTTTCCACACACCAGGTTTGTTTCATTTAAAACTATTTTTAGGTTCTAGAGTTAAGGAGAGCAAAACAAGACTGAAAAGCTATTAGAATTGATAAATTCCCAGTTGGATCAGCAGGTTAACTGTTGACAGGTGATCCTGATCTTGATCGGACATAAATGAACACCCCCCAGAGGACGGATCATGGCTCAACATTTGATGCTGAACTTTATAAGAGAACTGTCTGTTTACAAAGATTTTATTTTGATGCCAAATTGCAAAGAATTTTGAGCCTTCACCCTCAAATCTACATAAAGCTGTAAAGGCCAAGTGTGGAAATCACTGTGGCAGGTGGTGAACTTTGACCCTCGTGTGACAACGATGAACATAGACAGGCTTTGGAAAACCACAGTCACTTAACACAGTCAATCGCTGCACAAAGAAATTCAATCTGAAGCTTTTTTTATGTAAAGAAGAAGCTCTACATAAATTCAGTGACATACAGAGTCCATAGGGCGGCAGGGAAAAGGAAAGGTGCTACTTCTTTGTACTTTTGTCTGTTAAATAATCCATTTTCTGAATCGTTTAGTCCTTCAGAGGGTCACATGGATACCAGCGCCTACCCCCAGGTACCACCGGGCAAAGGCCGGGTACACCCTGACTGACACATACAGACAAATACAGATAGAGGGTCCTAATACTTATGTTACAGTAATATTCTGTCTAGTTTGATTTTGTTTTTTGTGTTTGTTGATTGTTATATTTTGTTTGATTGCTGTTGTTTACTTTGTCTTATTGTTTACTTTCTTGTGTATTCATCCGTGTTGCCTTCAAGGATTTATGTATATATGCACGTTCTTATTTATGTACTTTTCTGGTATGTCAGTATGGGTGTGTATGTATGTGTATGTGAGGATGATAAGTGATGTTAATTACTTACAAAAGATACAAGGGACTTGATTTTTCATATATTATGCTGATAGGAAGCTAAAGGATAGACTGTTGTGTGTAGAAGGGGTGGGATTAAATAAGTCATACTTCCTTCCACTCCTTTTCGAATGTGCAAATGAAGTCATACTTTGTTTTCATGTATATGTATGTGTTGTATTTCCCCATTATTTCTTATCTCTTTTATTTATGGGGAATAAGTAAAATTGCTTTTGTTTTGTTGCATATTCGAAATAAACTGAACCAAAAATAAACCAATAAATAAATGTTCAAATGTATTTTACGAAATGTTCCAACTTTTCTGCAACAGACGTAACATGCGGCTGTACATGAAGCTGCTTTTATCACGATGCCTTTCAACTTAAGAGCCCATTGCACCAAACACCACCATAATGTACGTGACAGAAAGTCGATTATCTCATCACCTCAAGATAGCAAAGCTTGTTTTCTCATCGTAATGAGATAATCTGTTATCATGAGAAAGTGATCCCTCCTGTCTTGAGGCAATGTAAAATTAACTTTGTAGCCTCATGATAACGGCATCATAAAATAATTGCACGCATGGCTATTCTGAGCTCCTGTAGTTATCACCTTAGACTGATGTTATTTATTTCAACATTAGCTGTGGATTATGAAGTCTGAACTCACATTCACAGGTTAAAGTTTCTGAAGCGTGATCCGATCACACTACTACTTGACTCTATTCTTTGTTAAAGTCTATATTTATCTACGCAGCCTATTGGCTTTCAATTATTTAAACTGTCAACAAGGATTTTCTTACTGAACAGGGCCTGCTCCAAGACTTCCTCTGTGCTTGCACACGATGTAACAAAAACCCGCAACCAGTTAGACAAGTGTGGCCTGTGACCTTTTCGGTGTTCTTGGACCTCCAGTGTCATACGGCAGACCAGGGGATTTCCCATGTGTTGCCATCCAGCGCTGTAAAGCTGAGTACTGCTGCTTTAGATAGCGGTTTGATTTACAGCAGAGTGGGGGACGCTGGTTTTGCTGGAGGGATTCTCCCATAAGCCATCGATGGAAGCGGTCAGTGGCATGTAAGATAGAGTTTACAGTTCTGAGAAAGGCCCTGGGGCATGAAAGGTTGTGCATGCAGGTGACATTTCCAGCTCAGTCTCATTTAGTCCCGCTCCACTGGCCTCTTGTGAATGGCGATGGCAATCCAAGCATCTGAGCGGGCATTAGCAGGTCGTCAATCCTGGCCGCCCCTGCCTCGTAAATCAAAATCTCCAATGACATAAGAGGTGCTGCATAGTTGTTTTGCAGGAGATCCTTATCAACATAGACACGCGGACGATTAACCTGATGCTCTCAGAGACAGGGTTAAGGACATTTAATTTTGGGTGTAGTTTGATACACCCTATCACAGCACTGCATTACTCTCTTGTGTTTTTTTTTCCATTCTATCTTAATCAAAACGTTACACGAGTATAGCTGGTGATCTCAGCGGGCAAGGAAAAGTTTTATAGTACAGTAACATGTTAGGATCGCAGATGAGTGAAAAATTAAAGTGACCATTGGGTACAATTGGTGGATGGCTTTCGCATCCACTTTTAGACCCCTGGTGACTTCTCACTAACAGCTGCTGTAAAACATGAATTCATCAGATAATCCCTCTAAAGCCCAGTGGTCAAGCTGAGGCATTCTGGGCCTCGAGCACCCTCATAAATGAAATACCACCTGCACCAGCAATTTCAAACCTGCAATGGAGTAAAGTTATATTTAGGTAAGAACATGAAGGACCTTGATCCCTTAACAAAATAAAAGCTTGACAGCTAATCTCCTCAACAGAAGTCAATATTGTTGAAGTCTGATGATGAACAACAGGGGGGCTGTGAGGACTACGGCTAAGACAAGCAACTGTCAGTCGTATTTTTCAAAGAGCAGACAATGCGCAACATCAGAATCCATCTCCCTGTTGTGATGTGACTTTGACAGTGTGCCAATACTCCTGCCATACCACTAGTATGGTTGGTATGATGGAAATGACGTTATTTGGCTATTTTAGAAACGCCTTAAATCCTCATTCAGCCCCCGGCGCTGACATTTTGCGCTGTTATTTTGGTTGATAAGATCCACGTGTGAATTACGACGCAGGAGCGCAACCTTTTTATCGACTGAGCGTTGTATCAATTGTTCAAGTGCGGCGCTACAGTGCTCATTTAACACCGCGCCGGCCTTGAGGACAAACCAATTGACACAAGTGAGGTGTCCCGCTCTGTAATATTGTAATGCGAGAGTATTACCGGGGGCTCTGTGAACCAGTTACAAGTGAGCCTCTGGGACACACGCTGCATCTCCTCAATTCTCATCCACAGATTAGAGTCAACCTGCTTAGCACTTCATCTTCTCCTGTCCCTGCACGGCTCTCTGTTTCCTCACAGCATGCATGCGTGAGTTAGATGCGTGACTATAAGTGTGTCTGCACAATTCACACTGTACCACCTCCTCCTCTACCTCCACCTCCTCCTCCATCTGCTTTCAGATGCGAAGAAGAGTAGGGAGGAGAAGAACTTGTAGTGCTCACTCCCTTGGGTTCTGCAGTTCCTCAAAAAGTGACCCCTGACAGACTTTGACCAGATTCCTCTGTACTTTAAACAAGACTCCCATTACAGCCTTTGTGAGTACAGTAACAGGTTTCCATAGTTTGCCCGAGAAGGTACATGGCAGATGTGTATTTGAGCATACCTTTATGTATATGTCTGTAGAAGTGAGGGGCGAGTGTACATACTAGTGCCCCTGTGTATAAATCACTTGACCTAGACTTACTGCTGACCATGGATTTATGCCAGCGTGAGAGGCTCCTGATGACAAGGTATCTGCCTTAGCAATAATGGATGGTACACAGAGCTCGCAGTCATATGGCAAATATGCTCTCTGAATGGATCTCAAGTGGAGCGGCACTCGGCAGAGGGTCGGCAGGCAGCGGGAAGGAAAAGGGGGGAGATGGATGGTGCTCAGCTCAGGATGGAGCCATCAGCCACAGACTCTCCCCCACAGCTTTTTGGAAAACTCAAAATATTGCCTGAATTAGACCAGCTATCAGCACCACAGTTGGTTAGATGGACAGGCAGATTGATGCCTACTGTGCACTCAGCTCTGCGAAAATAAGAAAGGGGAAATTCAATGCTGTGTGATTTTATATGCAAAAAAAAGATGAATGTGTTTGTGATGACAAAAACACGCTAGCGAGGAACCGCGGAGCCAGAATGCGACGTCGAACATGCACGTTCAACCCACAGCCATGCATTTGGTTAGAAATCAGCCGCTTATATCATCTGTTGTTACTTTGATAATGCATAGAATAATAGCATTAGCACCGTTTGACATTAATCAAGAGAAATGAAAGCAGTTTTGTGAGGGATCGAATTGAAACCACATGGTGCTAGAACCTGATACACTGTACGGGTTCCAACTGGTCCAAAGAGACAAATTCTCGATTTTGCCAGACTATCACAAAGCATAAGCTCTTCCAGACAAACTGGAGCTATCAGTGGGGGAGAGAGCTGAGAACCGTCCACAAACCACCGTGATGAAGTGTCCTATCGCTATGTTGTCTCCCAAAATCTAGGGCCCCCACTCTGCATATAGACGGCCATGAAACACAGGGAAGGCGTGTTATCTGTGCTGAGAGAGTATATGTGTGTGTGTGTGTGCGATGTTTCTCAGGTTATTTGTCATCGTCCTCACAATTAGATACTTTTTCATATAATAATGACGCATTCTATTTATAATCAGCAGATCAGTGAAGTTAAATTTTAACACAAAAAATGTTTCGTTCATTTTACTTTATTGCTCCATACGCGTTGAATTATTTAAATACATGCAGGGAGAATCTGCAAATAAAGCAAGTTTACAGTAGGTTTAGGTTAAGATTCATGTGATTGAAATATGGTGGTTCTGTCAGGATGAACAGAAAATGTATTTTAATTCTGAATATACTGCATATTCTTTCAATAATTATATTCAGATGCAACATGAAAATACATAAGTCATTCTGAAACGGCAAAAATGTTGATCCTGAGAGTAAATGATTGTTCACTGACACCATTTTCAGAGTTTTTTGACCAATTAACTTGTCCACCTGCTGACTGTGGCGACACCATTACAGCATTAGGAATAGAAAAAACCTGTTTCAACCTAAAAACCACCCCATTCACCTTCTACTAGATGCAGAAGGACAAAAAAAAAAGAAAAAGCAGAATCTTCGAAGACAGCTTACATCTCTTCACTGTAACATTTGTACCAAAATCCAATGTGGCTCCAACATTACCTGTTCTTATAAAACCCAATAGGAACTGCACAGGAAATCAGGTTGTACTTTCAAGATTTAACCCTGTGGAATACTTATTAAGGCCACAAGCTGAAATACATTGATCTGTAACAAAGGTCTATACAACAAATACTGCTGTAGATGAAACTGTGCCAGAACTTTCTGCTTTGTGCTGTTTTCCATCACTATGAAGGACACTTTCCTCTGATGCTCCCTGACACTCTTAATATTTGTATGAATTACACAAAATGTATATATTTTACTGGGTTTCAACTGGCATCCTTCAGAAGAAAAAAAAGCATGTAACCTTGAGTCACAACTATATTCATGTATTTATTTATTGTGATGCTTGTTTCCTTACAGTAGTGATGTTTATCTTAGGACAGAAAATGATGTTCCTCTGAGAATAATCCACCTTGAAGGTTTAAGGTCAGGATTTGTCTTTTTTTTTGTAGTTTTTCTTCCGTACTGAGTGTAAATTGAACTCCCTAGTTGAGTTCTGACTAGATATATATCAGCAACGATAATATCGTAAATGTTGATTCGACGATGTGCAATTTTACATTATTGAGTATTCATCCTGTCTCAAAAAGAAAACAAACAGACGGTAAAGGAGAGGTGCATGAAAGTCCTAAATGGCCGAATGCGTGCCTCAGAAGCCAATCAGCGGACAGGATTCAGTCTGGTGGTGACTCGGCGGCACCAAAACACAACATCGTCTCACATGGAGGAAATATGCAGGAGTCTCCCGTCTCAGCGGATGATTTCATAGTGAGACGTGGGTCCGCATCAGTAACCTGGAAATGGTTCGGTTCTGACAAGACTGACGTCGGTCAAAATAACGTTATATGCAAGATATGCCGAAAAAGGGTCGGCGCGAAGAGCAGTTGAATGACAAACCTGTTCCACCACTTGCGAACAAACCATACGAAACAGTATGAGGAATATGTAAAACTTCATGACTTCTGCATGTTTTGCAGAAGATGTATGAGGCACTTTAAAAACAAACAAGAGCTGTTGTTCTGAAACGCTGTGTTTATCCCATAGATGTCCTGGTAAGCAAGTAGAGTTTTACAGCATTTTTTGTTTTTAAAAAAAAAAAAAAGGAAAGAAAGAAAGAAATTCAATGGTTTTGTCATAATATCTGGTTCAAGGAAGGGTGTGACCATTCTTTGTTTATTTGTTATTTAACCTTGTTATTTTTTATGGTGTGTGTGTATACATGGGGGTGCGGACGTGTGTCGGTGTACAGATATAGATATAAACTGGTGTGTATGTGACTGTGTGTGTATGTGTGCACAGGTTTGTAGGCTTGTGTTTATGAATAATCACAATCTTATGTTGTATATTCTGTGATTAGGCGCTAAGAGTCTGAGGACTGGAATCAGGGGGTAGGACTGGATAAGCAGTGGTTTCTTCCTACTTCCTTTCAGGCACAACAGTTGCTCCTTTTCCTACTGTCCTTTTTTCTATTATTCTTTTTTTTTTTTTTTTAATTGTGTTTGTGTCTGAATTGAACTAAACTAAACATTTTAAAGGATATGGTCAGATTACCGTTATCGGGAAAATTTAAAAAATAATCTAAATATTTTTTTAGTTTTTCTAGTTTTGACCTATTGAAAGTCCTAACTACAACTGTCATTTACCTCCAAACACATTCTGTTGGAAGTTCAGTTGAATCTATTATGTCTATTTATCCAAAATGAAACCACAGATAGATGTGTTGGCTTGACTCTGTCCCCGTGCTAACTCAGTTTACACAGCGCCTATGTCAAACAACAATGTGTGAAATGAACACACTCTCACAGTAAAGGATCCTCATCATTTTGTCGTGATGTATTACTTTCCAAGTAGGCGAGGATCCTACCAAATGCACACAAACACCCACACATGCCTGCACACATGCTCACACACACTCTATAATCTTCTGGTCCACCCTTGTCTTTTACACTCCCCCCTCGCTACAGGCGACATCGCTTGTGAAGCACGGACGCTCGTAAATTCCCTGCCTTGATTTTGTTAACCTTTACTGTGACCCGGCACTTCTCTGCTTGGCGTTGTAGCACCCACTCAGTCACAGATGAGGCCCTGTTTGCCTTTTGCGAAACGGAGCCTCGGCGCTTCTGCAGCTCATCGCTCAGGCTTCTGGTTGGAAAGGACACGATGGCCTCGCGGTGCCAGCACACCTCAGAAATATGGGCCGCATTTGGACTGAATGATCACATTTAAAGGCATTTATGTCCGTCATCGTTGCCCTGCAGAATACTGTTGTTAGGCTACGGGGAGAGTTTAATGTTCTTTGGGAAAGCATCACTTCAGTCATTTCGGAAATCAATTTTTCAAAAATATAAGTAGGTCCAGTCTTTACAAGTGTTTGCCAAGGACGATTAATCATTTTTAAACAGGAAGTAATGCTGCAATTTTTCCAGTATGTTAACATGTCGGTTATCAAACAGAAGGGGCACGCATGTAAATATGCGGTGGAAGTTAACCCTTAAAGACCGAGAATTTATTTTGTAGCAGCTTTTTCTATCTACATTCAACCGTTCATAAGTGATTTATTACCACTTATTTTAAGATTCCTGTCTGTATTTTGCATTTTTCAGTGAAAATCTGATATTTTCTGATATTTAATTTAGTGATCATGTAGATATTGGTGAAAGCTCTGAGTAAATTCAAACATTATATCAAAAAAGGGAAAACTAGAGAAAAAGGGACTTTTTTCAGCAAAACATATTAACTGAGCATTAAAACAAGGATCTATAACTACTGTTATTTGTCAAACTACAGTATATTGGTTTCATTGGTTTCCACTTTGCTTGTGAATGTCCAGATGGCTCATATTTTAAAAAGTTGAAATACTGCAATTAACCTGAATTAATTGCATGTATTGATAGGATTAGTGATTCAAATGGTATTAAACATTTTATATCAGTACATACTTTTGATCACTGGTGGGTGTTTAGGTCTTAAAGGGATAACCTGTTACCTTAAAGGGGTCATATTTATCTAAACCCACTTTTATTAGTCTATGGTTTATTTATTTATGTATCTGGACCCTAATAGTTCGTACAGTTTGAATTTGAACCCTCCAGGTGCTGCAAAGCTAACTTTAGATTCATTCCGGCAAAAATCGAGTGGATTTCTACAACCTGTTTGAATTCCTGCTTAATTTGTTACGTTTTATAACT
>JAPQRP010000002.1:9247800-9275863 GCA_037367295.1 Apogon hyalosoma
AAATGGACCTTTAGTTGGACCAGGCATTAAAATCAACAAGAAACTGAAGAGAACAAGGGGTGGTCAAATAGTTTTTTCCACGAGTGTACATGAATAGCTTAAAAAATTAAAAGTTTTGGCACCTCATCCACAATAAATGACATTTTAGGACACTAAAATTGAGAAACCTTCTAGAATATTTTTTTAAATTCTTTTTTAAAATCTGGTTTACCTGTGCCACCATGGAAAAGTGAAGGTTTTGGAAATAATGATGGTTTGTTCAATCCGCATCTGAACAATGGTAGATAAATAGGCTAGTGATACTGAAACAAGTTACTGCATCAAAAGTACTGTTTACTTATTTGGAAGTTTAGCCAGCCAACTTATAATATTTTCAACATGGCAACTCTGCATAAAGACAGAAACATTTGATAATTGTTGAATTATGTAAAAAAAAAAAAAAAAGCCATAGTAACTGTGATTAAATAATCTTCGAAACAAGCTACAACTTAGCTACGTGTGTTTGTACACATTCAGATGTTTTTGTAGACGTACATCCAGTACTGACAAATACACACACTAAACCTCTGAATAAGACTACTGCTAATGTTTTTTCCAGTTGCTCTAATATTACCAAATTTGTTGCTGGTTTATATTTTTGGAATTGTTTATATGCCCTCCAATGTGATTTATTTGAAATGACAACAGAAATATTATTGATGTTTCTATGGCATCTTGCACCAGTTGTTGCTGATGTCACCCCTGGCTTTCACCACTATGTCTGGGACTCGCCTGGACTCAAAAGCTGTGGCATGCTGGGAAACCTTACACCGTCCAGAGAGGGGGACATGGGATGAGTCTGTGCACATGTATCATGCTGGGGGGCACAGACAGTGCGTCATATCAGACAGCTTCCCTGCCATGTCCCACTACCACAGGACAGCAGCGGCTCCCATTCTCATGTCGGCGCCCAAAACCAAAATTATACTTCCCAGAGATGAGGCAAAGAAAAAGCTAGTACAGTCAGACTGACAAACAGTCCAGAAGACTGTGGGGTATGCAAGAACAGTTCAAGACAGTGACAGTAAGTGGTGTTTATAGTGTTTCACATGTCTATGCCAGACAAATCCAGTTAGTGCTTCCCAGAGAAGATAGACCAAAAACACCAAGTGACAAATCACTATTAATACAAAAAAGTCATGTTTTAGTGAAATGTGATCTACAATAGACAATAGAAGTTTATGAGTTATAAAAGGGGCTGTTTACAGAATTACAACTTACTCTGTAAGAGGTTAAGAAACTGCCTCAGGCAGCTGCATTCAAGGATGCAAAGAAACAGGATGGAAATATTCCACCAATTCATTATCTCCTTTTCATACCATTTCTCTATTGTATTAGGAAATCCAACCAGGGGCGTTCTCAGGCTTTGGGAGGCTTAAGATCTCATAAAATGAACTGTCACCTGCTTAGTTATTGGGTGCTTACAAATAACCAAGATGCATAACTTGAGAAAGTACCAGTCCCTTAAACCCCATCCAGCAGGAAGAAAATAAGCTTCTTTCAATGCATTATTAATATTTTGCCTAAACTCAGTCTGGACCGAACAGCAAACTGGATTAGCCAAAGGAATTTAATATAAAATTCATGCCTTCACTATCTTTCTTTCTCACAAATATATTCAGTCTGTTGTTAGTTAGAAAGCCACGGCATTCCTCCGCACATTGACAGACTCAACATATGACAGTGAGGGTGGGAGTAGAAAGTGTGTGGCCCCGCTGACTGCCATGTGTTGTCATTTAAAATGATATTTTCTAAAGTTAATGACTTACACAGGCTTATAGGTGTAAATGGACAGTCCCCAGTATTCATTTCACTGGCTATATGGTTCCCATAAAAAGGTCATTATGCCTGGTTTGTGTTTAACTCGTGTTTAATTCCAGACAATAAGAAGGGGGGGCTTTATTGATTAAATGACAGCTTAACAACTACTTGTTTAATAGCTAGGCCTTGTGTATTGAAGTGGAGAGGAGAGGAGCAGGGAGGAAAACAAAAAAGGCAGCTTGAAATAAGTGTCTGGGGTGACACAGTGAAGAGATAAAGGAGTGGAACAAAATGGAGGCTTCAGACCCATGAAAGCCTCCACCCCCTCTCTCCCCTCCCTGACAAATTTATGTTAACAAGCAAATTAGCCACAGCGGGACAGCCAGGACCAATCAATAGCCCCAATAAAAAAGTTGGTGCTGACCACGTAGTGTGTGCAATGTAAACTGCCCGGCCCTCGGTCCCCAAGGCCAGGCCAACAATAACCTACAACTGAGTGAGACACAAAAGGTATCGACACGGAGAGCGCTTCAATTTCCCCAGACGGCGGGGCCCTGTCACATCAAACTGGCTATTAGTCACAAATTCTGCCTGCCACCGATCCATCCCCCATTCTCTAGGGGGACCTTGTCAACTTGAAAGTTGTGCCGCTGGCAAAAGGACATCTGGTTCCACTGTAGTGTGTGTTGAATACAAGAAGCCAGGAGCTGCCTGCCTGATAAAGGAGAACAAACAGGGCCACTTTAGACTTGTCAAGCCTTGTTAGGAGAAGCAGATGACAAAAGATGGGGTGACATTAAGAAGGAGTGGATGTTTTTTATGGGTGTGTGGTAAAACAATATGAGGGTCTTAATAGTTATGAAGATCCTGAGCTACTGTACAGAATATACTGCATTAACTGACTAAAAAGAGGAAATAATCAATCTGTTTATCTTCATTTACACTACAATTAGACTGAAAAATTACACCGCACTTTTTATTCAACCTTTATCGGGCAAGTGACTATTTTTGGTCATTTCCACACACATTTCAAGACAATCACAGTAACAGTGAGGAAACACTCTCAGGTCCAATGTGGTCTCCAGGGTCTGTAAGGTCCACCTCTGCATGAACAGTGAGCGGACCTGCTTTGTTCGGTACCATGAAGTAATGGTACTAATGTAAGGAATGACGTTCAAAGGGGTCATGTGGATGTGGACAGGGGTCTGGATCAGCACTGATGTTGGTCTAATGCTCTAATGTTCTAAAATACATGTTCCTTTCGCCTTACATGTGTTTTTCTTGCATTTTTTTTTACTTTTTTTTGCCAGTTACGGATAAGAAACTAGTAACTTCATTGACCTTGATTTTCTACATAACAATATACAATTTTGAAAAATTTCACAAAAGTGATAAAGTCTTGTTATGTCCTCCAATAACACACTAACGTTGACGTTTGGAATTTCAGAGTATTTCTATGAGTGCCCTATAAAGGGTTAAAGGCCAGTTGATGAACCTACCTCTGCACAACTAATGTGTTACAGTATGTCGACCCTGCTCTAATACCCAGCAGCCTTTGCCCTCCTACAGCGCTTAACACGACACGTGCTTTATTTGTTAGACGTCTGGCCCTCCTCAAAGCGTCCGATCCGACATGGCTGTCAGTGGCGTGCGTGTAGCCTTGTAAATTTCAATCAGCGTCTCACAGCGGGGTGCCAAGGTTCGACTTCATTTCCCTCCACACTGAACAGGTGGTAACAGACCGGACATGACTCACCGCTGTCTGAGTGATCCGTCGGCCCCCCCATTACCGCTCTATTAATTGCCCCCGGTGTTCATGACAAGAGGTGCAGGCACCCCGGTTAATGTTTAATGTGGCGACACCTTAAATCAATGCGCGTTTAAGAAAGACACGCCATGCTGACCAAGACTGTTGGCGTCTGGACGAAGAGTGTCACATCATTCTGGCTGTGGGCTGACAATGGGTAATGGCAGCAAAATAACAAATCATTTGGTTAATTGACTCGAACAGGGGAGTCCATTTATAGCCTTTCAGCTGAGCTACTTAAAGTTTCATCAGTGTTAATTCTAAAAGGGAGAGGGCAGATGGCTCCTCCTTTGTCTTTTTCTGCATACCTACATTTTTATTTTCTGCAGAATAAGCAAGGAAAAAATATGCAATGCCGCTACTAATGAAGGCTTATGTAATTAGATTCTTTCGGCCCGGCTGAACACGCACACGTTCTAAAGTGCAATATTTTAAAGGAGATTTATGATTCTGTTGCATTTGCTTCTTGATAGAGGTGGTATCATCTGGGAATGGATCTGGAATACAGATGAGATCGGGCAAGGGCTCAAAAAAAAAGGAGATCAATTTTAGAGGCAAGGGTTTGGAACATTTAATGAATTCATGCTCTTTTCCCTCTCTCTATCTTTCTCTCTCCCTTCTCTGTACGGATAAGAAAGATGAAAAGAAAAACCCTCACACGGTGACCGTTGGGGAGGTGCTCTACGGGCAATCAATCACCAATCAGTCATTGAAAGTGCTTGTCCTGATGCTTGAGGATGTTCTTCATTACTTACAGACTTTCAATGCGGTAACGGATCTGAGAGGAAAGGTGTGTGAGTGTGAGGGTGTTCAAGTAATTATTCATGGCCTTCGGGTTTTACTTTTACCTCTAGCGGAGAAAAATGTAAAACCCGCAACATAATGTTCACAAGTGCTCGCCGTATCATTAAGACTATTTCAGACCCTTTAACACACATTGTGCACACGTTGGAGTTCACCCCTGCGCACACAAACACACACATATCCTCATGAATTTGGAGTCTTCTACCGACCCAGTTGGCTTTGGATGATCCCTGAGGTTGATATTAGCTCCCATGATAGGCATCAGAGAATAACCCGGCTTAGAATGTGTTTAGGTTCACCAACCTTAACTTCTTTAGAAGCCACAATAAGCACACTGGACCAGGAGATTTTAGAACCGAAGCTAAAATGTGTTTGTAGTTTGATATTGCTGCAGGAACACACCTGGAGCCATGTTAGAGTGAAAAGTGAATCATTTCGGTTAAAGACAATGACTGAAATGCAAATATAAAAATGTACACAAATATATTAAGCATCTAATTAGAAAATGAGTAAAAAAAAAAACTAACTAAATGATCATATAGAATAACAGCTACCAGATGACAAATTCCCACTGCAACAACTGCAGATAGAGAGAAAAGAAATATTCAGCCCTATCCCACAGCAGATATCCCACAACTTATTAGATGCGTTGCTGGAATACCCTATTAGGAATGAAGAAGGGAGGTAGAAGGGAAAGGGGGCTTTACTTTAAATTGAGGAAGTGCCAACGCACATTTATTGGCTCTAATGTGGTACAGACGACCCCCGTCACAATATCGGAGCTCCGTGGGCCAGTGCTGCCACAGTGAGGGAACATAATAACCTTTTTAAGGGTGCAGCATGCTGCCGACTCACAGAATAAAGACTTCACAGTCAGCGCCAGCGAGAAAACGGAGGGCCTCGCCCCAGATGAACATAATCTTTTGTTATTATGCTGTTAATACGTTTTCATTCCACGCGCTGATCTCAAACAAACCCACCCCCAGTGCCCCAGAACCAGTGCCTGAAAAAAAGGATTTATTTCTATGTTCATCTAACCTTGTGAACAGAGCAGAAAAGTCTCAGTATATCAGAGAATTTGTGGGGGTTTTTTTCTAAACACAAATTAAAAATGCACGTGTTGGATCCATTTCCTGCATCACTAAAGAATAACTACTGTTTTTATGTCATACTAAAAAAAAAGTGAGACAGACAATCTTGCTTGAAGATCATCTGAAATCACTGTCATCTCCCACAATCCCTCTCACCCAGGGTGCTGACACCAAGCGGTTTGTGGTTTTGTGTCACAGCTCTGTGTGGCAGCCAATCGACCAGGCCATTGATTAACAGATTGGAATTATTAACTGGGGGATCATCCATCCCACATCGCCCATGTCATTTCCATTACGCCTCATTTCAGAGACAAGGCACGGAAGAGGAGAAGGGCCAGGCGGAAACCTCCTCCTCATTAGCATTCTAATTAAGAGGCCATCAGATAATGATCAATCAAAGCAATCAGCAGGCGGACAAGCTGCAGCATGCAGATGGAGAAAGGCTTCTGAGAGCAAAACACATGCACACAAACACATACAGTCATGCAGATTTAGACATTGTTTTTTAATTAGTTTGGTATTTTTCACCGTATAATTATGTTTTGTTAATGCAATTATTCAGATTATTTAGTTAAATCCAGCTACTACTAATACTTACATAAAATAAGAACATACAGTAGAATGACTGTAAAAGGAGAGCATTAAAATCAATAAATAGGTGATTATGTCAGTTAGCATTCCCTTAAACAATTTCCCAAGAACACAGGAATTTTTATTTTTCAAAAAAGAAATTAAAAACTGAGAAAGAGCTGCAAAAAATGCAAAACTACATTAAAAAAAAAATCTAAATACACAATGTTCTGCAAAGTTTACATGCATACAGCAAGGACAGTAAAGTCAATAAATGGGTGGTTATGTCAATTAGCATTGCTTTAAACTGGACAATTTTTCCAGAACATGCATTTTTTTTTCAAGCACGAAATTAAAAACAAAGAAAGAGCTGAAAAAAATGCAAAACTACAAGAAAAAAAAAACATTTAAACACTTTTTTTTTTCTACAAAATGTACATGCATACAGTAATGACAGTAAATGGGTGATTATGTTAATTATGTAAACTTAGAAAGCCCTGCAAAAAAAAAAAAAGCAAAACTACATTAAAAAAAACATCTAAACACACAATTTTCTGCAAGGTTTACTTGCATACAGCAATGACCGTAAAGTCAAAAAATGGGTGGTTATGTCAATTAGCATGGTCTTAAACTAGAAAACAGTGAAGAATTTATTTTGTTAAAAATGGCTCAAAAGTAACTAGGAAAAAACTGCAATAAAAACTTTTAATCACTTCTTTCAGCCAAGTTTTTACAGGAATAAAAGTAAAGTCAAAAAATAGGTGGTTATGTCAATTAGCATGACCTTTAACTGGAAAACAGTTTAGAATTTCTTTTCTCAAAAATGGCTTAGAAATAGCTGGGGGAAAAAATGCAATAAAAACATTTAAACACACTTTTTTCTACAAACTTTACATTCTTATTGATGCCTGTAAGGGGACTGATGACCTTTTCGCAGCAGAAACTTGGGCTACAACCATAAAAAAAACTACATCCAACTTTTTTCATTTCCGCAAAACAAACAAACAAACAAAAAAAAAGGACTGAAATCAGGGTTTTCTGTGGGGAACTTTCTTGGCCAAGCAGTGTGATTGACCACACTCTCCATGCAAGCAGCCGCAGTTATAAATAAACATAGACCCTGTTTGACAATATGTCACCGCTGCATTGTTTTACGAGACGGTGTTTTATTCTGCCATTCACATTAACTCCATAAAGCTGCGTGGCCACCGCTCGTGACTCATTGCAGGGCCACTGCTGCTGCACAATTATGCAGAATCCCATTCGCTTTGATTTAGGAACTATCAGTGGAGCTGCGGGGCTACGAGAGAGAGTCGAGGTGAGGAGAGGAGGCGTCATTGATTGAATTTTATGTCGTTGTTGTCTGAGATCTTAACATGCCAGAATTTATAACCCAGAGAATAATAATGTCATATAAAAACTGACAGAGCCAAATAGGGCCCCCCATTCATCTCTGCCTCGGCCCACCTCCGAGGCTGCACTGCTACAGCCTTTTTCTGCTTCAAATGTATTCAATGTCCTTTTTTTTTTTTTTTTTTTTCACAAACTGAAACATTTGCGCTTGATAAGGGGGATAAAAATCAATATTCATTTATAAAGCATACATAGTGTACACTTCATTATTTTGTCACAATTTTATAGGTTTGTGTTTGTCTTGATATAAAGAATGTATGATGTAACAACCAGAATGATTTTGAAGTAAAATGGAAGAAAGGACGTGTTAAAATCTTTATTTATTTGCACAAAAAACACCATTAATGAGTAGGAGACTTGAGCTACTTTTGCCCTTTTGCATTTTCTTACCATAAACATCCATGGGGAAAAAATATATTGCATTTGTAACAAAACAAAGCATCGGAAATGTGCGGATTTTTTTGTTTTTCTGGGAATCACAGTGCAACATTTATTCAATTAAATAATTTTTAAACTTAAAGTTACTCATCCATCACGTTAAAATTGGTGGGTTTTGCCCTTCACAACAATATGACAATATTTTTTTGCCTTACTTGTCTACACTTTTCTTTACCTTTATTCCTAACCACATTGCTAGATAGTTTATTTGACTTTCAAAAGGCTTCTTATTCGCCGCAAAGAACAGTGCAGTTTTCTGGGTTTGCATTGTCGAAGTAGCCCGGATTAGATAGATGATACAGCAGGTGACAGGTATCGCACACATACACACAACCCGGTCCAAATGTCATGTTACAGAAGCATAATTACACTCCCTATCTCCAAAAAAAAAAAAAATGACACCAGAGCAGAATTATTGAATTTTCATCGGCTGCCTTAGGCCATGTCGGGACTGTTCAATTTTAGCCTGAGGAGGACACGCCATTAAAGGAGATGAGTCAAGAAACTGTCTCCTTTTGATTGCCCCGAGAAGCCATTACCGCCCAACAGCAGCAGCAGGACGGCGCTGGCGGAGAGTGGACACATGCCCCGAGTATTCGCACAAACACACCACGGCAGTCGCGCACTGGCAAATACATACACACATATAACATGCGCGCATCCCCGTCGTCGCCACACCCCTCCTCCTCGCGGAAAGCAGACGCAATTTACATGAGTTGAAGGGAGGTGACAGGTAGCAATCAGCCTGGGGAATAGGGTTAGAGGATGACGCCTGGTTGCGTATTACCGCCTGCCAACCAAAGCCTACAGATTGCTTATACCAGGCCACGACCTCCGACCCTGCCACATATCAACCAATTGCCCTTTAGTATAATTATGTGGAATAATCTTTTAGAGTTTGATTCAGAAAGTGATAGGCAGGGAGTTCCACCTCTAATTTATTTTTTTAGTGGACGGGGGGGTGCTTGTTAATAAACACGTTTTTCGGTGCAGGGCCCGTCTGGCGGCTCTAAGTGAAATACCCTTAGTACTGGAGGTCAGATTTATCCATTTGCTTGTGCGTCTGTCTGTCAGTCACCTACACTGGATTGGCCGTACGTGAACGGCGTCTGGAATGTCATTATCCGGCGATGATGTTTTATTGATAGTATCATTGGAAGCTGCCCTCTCGGATCTGTCAAAATATCATTGCTTTGTTTAGATCTCATTAAAATTTAATGAAGTGCACCGACCGCCGCTGCAGACCCTAAGTAGAGATGACACTTTATCGTTTTAACTCCTGTATTTTACATTTTCAAGACAAAAATCAAGCGGTCGTTGCATCATGACTGGTTGCTGAAAGTAAAGAAAGTTCTGAGGGATTAGAGAGAAGAATTAACCCTATTTTTGGTCATTTCCTTAAATATTAAATATGAGGCCATTCCATTCCACATATTGGTTTTTTATAACCTAACAGTGATTCAAAGAGATCTTCTAGACATTTTGAAGCTGTAAATAGTGAATATGAGTGATTTTTGTCAGTTTATGACCTTATAGTAGTTGTTTTATTGCATGTGTTTACTTTTTAGCAAGTGCTGCTCAGATGTTTTAAGGCAAGAGGAGGTAGACGACGACGTCTAATAACACACTAAGGTTGAAAATGTGAATTTCAGAGTATTTCAATGAGCGCCCTATAAAAGGTTAAGAAATCAGCAGTACGATACATTCTGTAAGAAAATATACCTACTATTGCTTTAACATTCAGTTTTTTTTGTTATAGCAACAGCTTTTTAACATGAGTATATAGTTATATCACATGATTTATGTTTCTAGGTGTTGCGTCGTTAACAGGGTTAAATGTGAAAGTTTACTTGTACACTTATTTCAGTTCAGTTATCACTAATTTTAATCCTCAATGGTTTACTTGGTTTGAACTCATAAATACACTTCAAAAAGTAGCGATAAATGTTCATGCATTATTAAAAACTGCAACTTTTCTCATTGGAAAACACAAATACAATGAAACAAACACTAACAAGTCTCAAATTCCTTATAATTTCCCATTAAAATACAAAAGTGATTCTCTGATGCGTGCATAACTGAAAGCCACATGAACAGGGAAGCCATGTTGAATGTCATTAAAGTCTAAATCTATTAACTTTTTCTCACTTGTAACAAACCAACTTCCCACTTTTAACAGTTACATTAGTGTGTTTTCTTTTCCAGTGTCTGATCTTAACCTTGGCCCGTTAAAAAAATCATGAACTTAACCCGTATGAGTTCGGCATCCATCTCAGCGCCTCACACAGTCGCATTAGTAGCCGGGTCTGACCTTAATCATACAGTCCCATCAGAAACCCGCTGACCTTAACCTCCCTGGAGAACCCTCCTCATTCACACACTCACAGGGACCTCCGGCTGCCCATTTAGTGCTTTAATGGTGGGAGGCGCCCGCTCAGCCACCCATTTCATTGTGTCCCCCTGCCTCACACACATACACACACATATAAACCCACAGGAACACCAGATTCCATGTGCACACACATATCAAGGTTTACATCCACGCAAACACAGACAGATATTGCACCACCTCCTCTCCACAGGGGGTTATAACATCAACATATGTCCCTGTCACACGCATATAGCTGAAGGCTGTACGCTTGCATTTTCCCACGTGACGGAAAATTTTTGTTTGCACGTTTATTTTGGTTTGTTGATATTCATCGGCGAGACTTTTGACAGACGTTTTCAGTTTTATTGAAGCGACAGTTCCCAACCACTCTGCAGTTTGAGCAGTTTGTAAAGGGCAAAAAAGAAATCAATTCCAGCCTGACAAATGTAAATAAGGTCTTATCGGGGCAGCGGCAACGCATCGACAGCATCAAGCGAGCAAATGTTCCACTCGCTTGCCTGTCATTTAACTACATCACCGGATCACTCCTCCATATTTTGCCCCGAGGACAACCAATTCTCCATCACATCTGCGTACATATGAGGTCTGGCTCAGATGTGTGGGTATGTGTGTGCATGTATAAAAAAATGTGTGTGTGTGTGTGTGTGTGGGTTTCATGTTTGCTTGTGGACAGCATCACTTTACATTTATTGAAATGAGCAGCTCTCCCTGGGGCGCCCGTGCAGAGCTGAGGCCTGCAGCCATGCTAGCATCTATCGACTCTCCAGGATTAGAGCATGGCTGAGGCAGCGTCTCCCCCGTGGCCCCGCCGAGGTGACCCGCATCGAGACAAAGTTCAGGAGGGGAGGATGGGGTGAGCTCTCCCGGGCACAGATTAGGGGCCCGGCTTCTCCCAGCGGGGACATGAAAGTGTGAAAGTATACGGTGTGTCTTTGTATTTACACAGGAACACACACAAACAGTCACATCAAACAGGCTCAGGTTTGTTCACACAAAACTCCAATTAGGAAGTGTCAGTGTGACGGTAAAATACAGAGTGACGAAATACTGCTGGTTTGTGAGACAGAGTAAACCTACCACACGCTAAATACTGAATGAGCTCTAAATTACGGGTGTGTATTAGCAGGAATACGGCGATACGATACAAATCACAACACCAGAATCACGATGCTTTTCAGAACCTTCTGCTCTCCTCTGTATACTGCGCAAAAAGAGATCCGTGCACAAACTGGTGGTTGCTTATAATGACTCCATGAGGATACTGCCGAGGGTCCCAAGACATTATAGTGCAAGCCAGATGTTTGTGGATTGTGGTGTTCGATGCTGTGCGGCTGCTATACGGCATTTTTATTTATTTTCATAACCTTTACTGAAGGGACACCAAGTGACAAGGAAACTTATGCAAAATAATATATAATATTTACATTTACATTAAGTCATCATAATGTGGTGGTGCGTGTCTGGGGGGGTGGGGGTTAAGATATACGGTATGTAATGCACAAAACAAACAAAATGTCTGACTGACCAGGTAGTATGTTTATCAGTATATCAATGTCCTGTCTTGGTTGTGTAAATGTTTTGTGTGGTGGAGTGTGAAAGATGTGTTATGTGGTGTGAATGTTGTGATCAGGGACATGACCAAAGATAATCATTAGGTAACTGAAACTAAATGAGAAGAAGAGAAAGGAAAAGGATAAAGAGGAAAAAAAGAGGAAAATGGGGGTTAATAAAAATAAGTAAATAAACGAAAATAACCAAATGAGATTAAAAGTACAATTTATCTAAATATGATGCTATCAGTGTTGATGTCATTGCCCCCGCTGCCTCACCTTGCCATCACAGCACTATTGCCACTTTTTTTTTTTTTTTTTTTTTTTTAAATGGTGAAAATAAAACTCTTGGCCTATGTTGTGAAATGGGCATTTTATTTATTCATTCATAAGCAGAGTTTGAAAATTATCTAACTCAATTGTACAAGCCCTGGCCTGTCCCGTGAAATTTAAATCGCAAAAGGAAAGATGAGTGAGAATGAAGGAAATAAACATTCTAATGAAGACATGGCAACTTTTAGGCCTTGTATCTAACTGTTTTTTCATTAACCGTTTCATTAACTGAACTGTATTATTGTATCATTTCCTACTGGAAATAAACACTTAAATCTCAAATCAGTAATTAGCCTTTTTAAAGACAGGATCTGACAAAAGTCTAAGGACCGTGAATAATAACAGGTCATTATCTTGGAAAACTAGATCAGCTACATAAAGTCCTTATACAAACTGTTTCTGTTTCATTAAAATAATCCATTTGGCTGATAGGAAGGCCGGTGCTATAGCATTATATAAACTTTGGTAGTGGAATGTTCATTTTCACTCCTAAAATACATGTTACAGCACAAGGTTTGATGTCTCCAGTCACTGAAAAAATTATTAGACCACCCTTGTTTTCTTCAATTTCCTGTTCATTTTAATCCCTGGTACAATGAAAGGTCCATTTGTTTGGACAAATATAATGATAACAATAGAAATAGCTCATAGTAGTTTAATTTCAGAGCTGATATCCATCTATTTTCCATGTTTTCTTGATAATAACCCAACATCACTTCAGTTCTATCAATATCTATGTCATTGTACTGACAAAAACCAGTGCTTTTAGACATTTCATGTTTTCTTTTCTGTCTGTTTTAGTCACATGATACACACAGGAGTTAGGACTGGATTCCATAACCATTGTTTTTGATGACTTTTGATGGTCTAATAATTTTTTCCGTGACTGTATATTAAGACCCAAATCATTTAATAAAAGGAAAACACCACAACTATGACCAAAATGTAAATGACGTAATCACTTTTCTGTAATGTGCATGTACAGTCTTGATCTGTAACTTGTCACATTCATCATATTTTGATCATTTTTATAGTGGTGCTTCTCATTATGCAGCTGTAATTTACCTTGGCAGCTGCTATGAAGAAAATAAGTCTAATCATTGCTTTAAAAACATTAGCTATAAAACATCTACATTTGTTTTAGCTGGTATTTTCACAGTAGCGCTCACTGATCCCTACCTAAGGCCACTAATTGCATGGAGAAATGCAAAAATCTGTGTTCAAACAAGGCCATCTATTACACTAAGGCAGACAGGGATATAGCTGTCTGTTTTTAGATGTTAAAGTAGTAATTAAGGTTTCAGAGATTTTAATTGGTTCTTTTGTTTCATATAAGCCCCTTTGCCTTTGAAGCTACATTTAACAGGGGGATCCTTTTTATTCTTCCTGTGAATTTCCCACCAGAAACACAGTAGCGGCGGCGAAACATACAATTTCAACATTTTTTTCCTAACTGTCATCTGTAGCATTTACAATCACATTTGCACTTCAGCAAATGAAATATCACTGCTTCTGTTAAAAGGCAAAAGGGTTACATACGGGAATTGGCTAATCTCAGAAGGGACGGAGTGGGGGGGGGGCAGGCGCTGCGAAGAATGAACTCCTTAAGTCGTGAAGTGGCTATCTTGCCTCTGAGTGGTATCATCATCATCTTCATCATCATCACCACACAAACCCCTCTCCTCTTCCGGAGTGGAGAGGCAAAATAATTGGATTTTTTCCCACAAATAACGCCTTCACCCCTGAGCTTAATTAACTAGACAGGGCCAGGGTCCATTCTCCTCCACTCTCGCCTGGCTTCTGGAGAGAAGGAGGAAAACCCAGCTGTTATTGCCCAGTGGCCTTTATTACCATGGTGGAGCGATAATATAGGTTATTAGGGCAAGTTGTTGTAAGGAATGATCTTTTTTCAGCAGCCTCTGTTATATTGATGTCTGATACTAGACACTGGCCTCAGCAGAAATCCTTACAAAAATGTCAAGACTCAAAAGATGAGGACTATCTATGCAACTGTGTATCTGTGTATATCTGTGCTTCTGTCTGTGTGAAATGGGTGAAGTAATGGTGTGATGTAAGAATAATGAGAATGCTTGTATAGTAACTGGTAAATGTACAAGAAATCACAGTACAGTGTTAACTTTAGTACCAGATGTCTTTAATCAAATAATAGAGGTATTACTGATGTAGCTACACCGCATTATGTTCTATTTCGATATTAATGTTGTTAATTATTGTACTATGTAAGTGGAAACACGTTGATCCTGATTGTAAATGTAAACTCAGTTCTACGGTTGTAACGACGTCATGGCGTTACGATTAATCGCGATTTTAAACATCACGGTTAATTAATCGTCAAGGCTGCTAACAACCGTCTCAAAGTACAGTAGATTAAGAGCGGAACCAAAGACACGCCGATGTGCGCTTCAGCACAGAATGAAAGCAACGTTACAGAGGCGCTGCATTCAACGTTCCACCAGTGAAAATGAAAGAAAGAACGAGCTTCTCATTCAGAAATTCACCTTGGATTGGCCGTAAATATATTTTCGATGCGGGCTCACTTTCGTTTCCATGGAGTTTGCGTTCGCTACCGTCTACAGCTGCACAATATATCGTTTGAGCATCAACATCGCAATGTACGTGTGCGCAATAGTCATATCGCGGGCCCTGCAATGTAGGAGGCAAATGAACTCGACGTGTTCTCATCCGATTTCAACCTGGGTACCTGACACATACTACGCGCAGCGATCCACCAATCACAATCATTCTTAATCAATTTTTCTAAGCAGACCACGCCCATGCAGTGAGTGGCTGGTAACAACATTGAAAAATGAGTAACGAACAAGAGAAAATCACCGAAAACGAAGACTTGGTGCCAAAAAGAAAAGCAACGTCATTTTTCTGGAATCATTTCGGCTACGAGAAGGATGAAACTGAAACACGTGTTCTGTGTCGACAGTGCCTTCTACCTGTCGCCACAATTAGAGGAAACACAACTAATTTGTTTGACCATTTATGTTGGCACCACACAGCTATTTTCATATCGCAATATATATCGCAGGGCTAAAGAAAAAAAAAAATTGTAGCGTCAGTTTTTTCCAGTATCCAGTCCTAAATGATTCGGTAATGAGGAGGTCCATGAAACAATAAAATACACAAAAGAAAATTATTAAATAGGAATAAAATTAAATATTACACAATGATTAAGCATTTATTTACAGGCCAGGATGTCAGTGGCTCCACAGTCTAGACTTGAACCTGACTACCCTCAGTCCCCATTTGCCAAAATAAGACAATTTTCAGACCTCGTCATCCCACACATGTATGTAGAAATCCTATTTCTAACAATAGAGTAGGTAGGAACACTTGCACGGGCCAACTTCAGGCTAGTCCTACAACTTCTGATACTGCTAAACTGTTCACAAACAGTGGACTTTCCAACATTATTAAAATGTTTGAGATTAAGTTTGAACACTGGAAGCATCTGGTTAAAGTTACAGAGAAATAACAGGGTTTGGTTTAATTATACTACATTATACTGCTGCAGTCTGTTCAACACAATGGATTTGTATTTGATTTTGTATTTACTGTAATATTTATGCATTTTAGATATTTTTTTTTTTAACTGATGGACTTTACCCTGCCCTGAATATGGTTGATTATGTGTAGGTTTCATATGGTGCATATGTTTATCTTGTTTGTATATTTTTAAGCAGCACCGGGAGGTAAAATCATTGTATGCAAAATACAATGACAATAAATACTTCTTATCTTATCAAACCTGCAAAGATGTAGCAAAACACAGATTGCAAACTCTCCTCTAGTATTAAGTTCTGGATGTTGTATTTCCATCCATTCATTTTCTGAGCCCACTTTATCCTCACTAGGGTCACGGGGGTCGCTGGAGGTGCTTATGGGTGAAGGCGGGGTACACCCTGGACATGTCGCCAGTTTATTGCGGGACCATTTCCATCCACCTCAGTCAATTCATGCCTATTGATTCTTTATCATAAAATTACTTTGTAGTTACACACACAGTATCTGCAGTTTCCAGAAATGTAGGCTACCATTGCAACATTTTTCCAGTTGAATAAACCTGTAAAGAGACAAACGAATTAATGCTCAGCAGCAAGTGAAAAAAATTTAAAAAGAATTAAAAGCACACTAACAATCAAACAGTGTTATAAAACAGGTTTCAAATACCGTATAGATACTACTGAAGTGTAAAGTAAAATACAATAGAAATTAGATGCCAAAATCAACTGCGTAACAACAATTACACCACTAAAAACTAATAAATCCATAGAAAGATGACACAGTCTGAGATACAGTTTTTTTCTAACATCTATACTGTGTTTTTATGTGTCATTTGTTCTGGAGAAAAACAGTGACAGTAGTCAATAAACTAACAAATACAGGCTTTGACAAGTACTACAGCAAACAGAGCAAGACTTGACAATCTATCACAGGTCAGTTGATGCTACGACACTATTGGTCAATGCATTAACGGTAAAAAAACACCAAGTAACACCAATTTAAGGGGATAGTGTGGTATGGTGTGTGGATTTAAAGGGTTTACTTTATTACCGTGGGTGTTGTTTTATGGCGGTGCAGAGTGTATGCAGTACACCCACAAGGCCCTCCTGGATGCCACCGTTCATATTATAACTCTTCCAAAGGTCCTTAGGGCCACTTTGTATGGAGGAGTTGCCATTTTGCTGTCACTGGTCCCCCCACACTTCCCTTCGTCTCTAAAGCTCCATGTTTGTTGTTCCATTCTCCTCTATATCTCCCAGAGGAGCGCCCTCATTTTAATATAAATAGAACGCTTCATCATGCAGTGGCACAAACTTCCCCATGTTGCATTGCTCCAGTGGCATTAGCAGCGGCGGCAGAGGAGAAGGACATGCTGAGGGGATGGAGCACCAGTAACACACCGACATAAGGCAAACATATTTTGTTATACTTTCAAATGGCTGGTCTGGTTTGTTTTGTCTGGGAGGCGAAATATGGAAAAGCAGCGAAGAAAAAGAAACATGATCTGAGTAGTAGTAAAAAGTAGTGCTACTCTGACAGCCAGAATTGGATTTATTTCCCAGTAGCTTGATACAGAGTACAAATTGGGCTTCTCTTAAACATAAGATAGAGCAGCAATCAATTCTGTCTTGTCAGTATGCCAGTGGGCCTGCACAGACATGGGGGATTTAATAGCTGACTGATGGGCAAACTGCAACTCTTTTGAGAATTTTCCCTTTTTTATGTGTCAGATGAGAAAGGCACAAAGATCTAAGAGAAAGCACTGCTTAGCCAAACTGGACCATGCTCGCCTCGCTCTAATCAGATGTGCACAGCTGTATCCCAAATGCCAGAGGGATCATTTGACGAGAGATATTTGTAGCGCCTCTCGGCTCGGGATTTCTGCTCTCTCCTCTGTAGTGGTAAAGAGGCCCGAAAAGGCCAGCGGGGCTAGGACACAGCCCGGGGCACTGGCTGCCAATAGCTTCGCCCCTGAGAAACACTGATTTGTGCCTTGTGATGGGTGGACACCTAAAGCCGCCACCATTGACTAATTGTGCTTCATCTGGGTGCAGGATCCATCTTGGCTAACAAGAAAGCACTAGAGGTCTTCATTTAGCTATCAAGTCTGCTGTCCCCGGGGAGGTTTCTGAGTGCAGCTGCTGTCCTCACTCCTCTCCCAATCAACACATCAAACGCCAACCCCAATTCATTTTCCTCCCTCCCTCGCCTTCCGCTCCCCTCCATCTCGCTGCGTGAGAGGCAAAAAGGAGGAAAGTTCCAGGATGGTGGAACCAAAGAGCAAAGAGAGACACAGCGGTGAATACTGAGCGGCAGCTTTAGCCCGGCCCTGTGAGCACTCTGGATTTAGCAGGATATTTATTCTTTTATATCCTGACAAAAGAGATTGCACATGCCCTCCTGAGCTCACCAGAGTCACTCTGATAAATCAGCAAGTAGCCAGAGAATAATCATAGTCCATTATGAACATTTTTACAAAAGCCTTCGAATAATCGGGCATAAATAATGTGGCAAACACAGGCCTAGCCTCTGCATGTGGTCAACATCTGACTGAGAGCAATGATGTTTATTTGTTTATTCATTTATTTGGACAAGTGGATATTCAGTAAGTCTTCTAGTCCAGATTTAACACATTGTTTGTCCTGTTATATAAAGATGCGCCTTGTCACAGCTTCATAAGATGCTAATATACGCTGTGACTTGCAAGTTTTATTTACATTCATAATTATTATGACGGCCAATTTTAAAATCTGGCAGTAGGCTAACTCATCCTTGTCTTCGTCATCTTGGCCTTTTTTAATACATGGAAGAATCTAATAACATCTGCAGAGCTCCCTGTCCTCTGTCAGCAGGAGCTCATGTGTTTATTAAAAGCCCAGTTTAGCATATGCTTTGATTAGAGTCTTAATTACACAAAATTACCCTTGTGCCACAAAAAGGATATTTATGTCCTTTAGGAAATAAGAGGATATGAATGGACTTAATCAGTGTGGTGGAACAATCCACACAGGGTATGTACAGTCATTACATGTCACCGTTTTATGAAATGATGACATAAATTCTGTTTATAATGTGTAAAAAGCTCTAAATTTTTGTTGTTATCGTCACTTGCCTGCTTGTTTTTACATTTATAATGGATAAAAAGTTCTAAATTATTGAAATTATCGTTATTTACCTCCCCGTTTTGACTTTTTTTGCTAAATTTTAACCTGAACTTGAAATTTTAGAAGGGATGAGCTATAAATACATGACGTTGAAGCTTAATTTAATAATATAGGTTGCAAATAAAATTAAATACATGATGTTGTGAACCCCCTTTGGTGTGGGGAAGTCCATTTTATTCATTGCTTCTATTTTGTTTTTCCTTGCATGACAAAGTTTCATCAGTGTGTGGCTGAATACATACATAAATTGACATTTATTTGCTGCATTTGTTCATTTGCGGCGCTCCTCTGTGCTGTGATGCATGGTAATGACACTGCATAACCCAACACCCATAATCAGGACATAATCATTTGGCGCCGTCTCCCATTATTGAATATAAATTGGTTGCTTAACAAATTTGTTTAACTTTGATTTGAATGTCGTCTCCCTTGATGGATCAGTCGCATCCCGATTGCCAATAATCAATATGTACGAAATAGTGGTCTGCTTCAGTGAGCGTCCTCTGGTGTGAGAGTCATAAGCAGTAAAACAAAATGGCATTTCAACTGTGCAGTTATTAAACTACAGCAAATACGATAATGAAGCTCTTTTAGGCAACTGGGTGTCGAGTTATTCCTGTTCTAATCAATAGGCTAGTAAAAAAAAAAAGAAAAAAAAAGTCAATAAACATATGCGTAAATTGATTCAATCTGCTTATTATCATATAAAGCAGTCTGGTAAATATGCAACTAATTATTGGTGACACTCCTATTTCCAATAACTTGAAACAGTCATGCTCATGACTCAACATTCAATATGTTGCCATTTCTGTATCAATAAAAGATGCAGGAAATTAGTTTGTTCTGTATTCATGACAAAAATCAATTATTTTTATATCTCTTAACACTTTTTTTTCCCCTTTATGGGCTCAATATGTGATGATTCAACAATTAAAGTTAAATCATGCTTTGAGTATTAATAATTGCGACTGTTATTCTTTCACATGGATCCTGATCCTTTTGTTAATTTTGTACGCGTGTTCCTCGCACGCAATTTTTTCCACCCCGTCATCTCACTTGATACTTTAAAAAAAACATCTGAAGACTTTTTGTGTCACCATATCCACATCGCTGCCCTCCTTGGCATGTGCATCCCCAAGAATTCCTGCCATCTAGTTCAGCATCTCCAAGATGCCAACCGCGCAACATGCCATCCTGCCATCTTTTCCAGCCCTAATTCACCAAGCCACGCAGATTTTCTCGACTAATCCCCCCCTTTGCTCGCGCTCCTCTCCTGCTGGAGTTCGGTAATACGATCTGGAGAGATGACTGAATTCCCGTCCATCCAATATCACCGGGTCGCTCGTCTCCTGCCTCCCTGGCTCTAACAAGATGAGCTGTTTTCCATTTGGGCCTTTAATGCCACTCTGGGCTTCATTTTGCAGATCCCTGATGTGCCACAGTGAAATCATAGCCATGGACTCAAACCTGCTTGTTGATCTTGAGATTACTGGCCGACAACAGGTTTCCCCTCTAAGCCCTGTCCGCCCTCAATGGGGAAACCCAAGCGTAGGATGATATTGAGATGTCTTCCTCTGTCTCTGTCTCTCTCTTTCTTTCTCTTCCTCTCAAACCGCCGTCGTCCACAAGTGCTCGCAGCTGCTGACGCCACCGTGCCACTAAGCAGGTTTTAAGACGGGTCCCAGTCGAGCCTTTTCTCGCCCAACCAGGAGGCAGAGCCCTGGATCCAGACCTTTTTAAGTGATCATCCTTGTATCATAACAGATTAAGGGCTGCTGCTGCTCTGGATTAGGCCTAATCTAACCTTTATCCGCTCCCATCTTCACCTGAAACTTACAGCGACCAGGAAGTCAATTGCCAGGCCCCCGTGATATACAGTGACACTGATCTTCTTTTTCGCGCTCTAATTATCAGGATTAAGAAAAACACTTTTGAGTAATTATTTTCACATTGGATAAACATTAGGCTTGCACGGATTTAGCTGAGCTTTTGCCCAACAAGAAGCGGAGATCTGAGCGGGCTTACAAGCTCCAGACAGGCAGATGGAGATCTTTTCTAATCAGGAATAACCAACAAACAGGCAAAAGAAGAAAAAGCAATGAACAAAGAAACGAATGTCTTTTTATTTAAACGATTGGGGATTTTCACAGCTGAGGACAAACACATAATGTCTTGTCATAAGTATATTTACATTTCAGATAAGGGAGATTACATTTACAGTAATGGTATGTTGAAGAAGATGTCATACTTCTTTTTTTTTTCTCCTTTCTTTAATTATTGTGCTTATGTTTTGTTTTTTTTTTGCTCTGCTTACCAATGGATTTGCCAGGAAAGTCACACATTTGGAGATCTTCGCAGACAAGAAAAATGGGGAACCATGGGAAAAAGATGACCTTCAGAGCGTGTTTGATATTATATATTATTTCAATCATACACAATTACAAACTGAAATCACATCACAGCACCAAACCGAGGCCCAGATAACCTTTTAAAGGGACAATTCCCTGGGAGAGGTGACCCCTGACCCCAGGCCTGCCAGCAATCTTCCAATGGATGACTTGGCCGTGGTTGCAGAGGTTACAAACGCCCACACATACACACAGACACACACTCCGTCTCTTTTGCTAAATGTGTGAGATGTTTCCATCTTTCTTATGCCTCTTTTTCTCTGTGTGTATCTCAAATAGCTGTGCAAAAAAACCACGAAAATAATAATTTATTTATGTTCTTTCACTCAGCATCACTGAAGGAAAAACTCAACCCAAAGTGATCCAGCTTTGTTTTTTTCTGAAAAACAGGGACACACAAACAACATTTGTAGAAGAGTTTGGGTTCCTGGAAGCTAATTCTCAGTTGTGTCTTTCGATAATGAATTTCACTCCGACTCTTACAGTCAGAGAGATTTTGTAAGGTTCTATTTAAGCTCTGCAAATGAAACAACCTTAACCTTGCATCTGTACAATGCAGAAAGTATTCACAACTGTCATCAGGGTTCCTACAGGTTTCTACAAATTAAATTTAAGACTTTTAAGACTACTTAGAACAGAATATAATACCTATTTCATGGCCATACTGGCAAAAATTCATGACTCCTAGAATTTAGGAAAATGTATTTATTTAAGATACTCCAATGCTTTAATTCCCACCATTCCGAGTCATTAAAGTTAGCAATAATCGGTTCCTAATTTCAATCTTAACTGTCGGGTTGGAACGGGTGGAACTGAGTAGACTAACATTACTTTCTTTGCAGCTTGGACACATTTCAACACAATACAGCCAACAAATTTATGGCAACATTGCTAATTTAAGACTTACCATAACAAATTTAATACATTTTAAAGAGTTTAAGGTATTAAATACAGATTTGTAAATTCAAGACTTTTAAGACTTTTTAAGACCCCTCAGGAACCCTGTGTCTTAAACGTCTTAAATGTATCCACAGAAAAGTAGAGCAAGAAAAGTTAGCACCCCTCCCTGCAAACCAATTAGGCTGTTGAAACAGAGCTGCAATTACTGCTTGGTTGTACTTACAATTTATTAAGCTCGTAAAAGCCAAAACAGGACGGTTAAAATTACTGAGATTTATGGCCGAGTTAATTTCTCAACACTCATCCAGGAAATGACAATCGTGTTCTTTTAAACTTTGATTAATCGGACTTCAGTGTGGTGAGCATTCCAGTGTTGCCACTAACCCCTCAGTACCCTCCGACATCCCCCCGCTGGTAAAATGAAGACCTCTCGTGTCCACCTGCCCTCTGCCTCTATTCAGATCCAGATGTGTCACGGCTTTGATGTGGACCACACTTTTTGGGTCAGCGAAGGACAAAAACGACCAAAACCGACTTGCATGAAGCCACAACATAGGCGGCACTTTAAGCTTTCAGCACTACCATCATGTAAAATTGTGAAAAATGTAAATTCTTTAACTTTTTAGCCACTCTGTGATCAGTCACGAGCTGTGGGACAGATATTTTCCTCTGCTGGGGTTGTGGGTCTGCTCCTAGTTTCCTCTGCGCAGTGAGAGGCCTAAAGGAAAACAGCAATAATGTATAATAGTCCAAGTTATGGTCAATATGCTCCAGCTTAGATTTATTTTCCCTTGACACAAAAGTGCATTTATTCTGTGTGAGGTAAAATGAAGCTATATCACTGGAAATAGAGCCTTAGACTCATACTGTCATGAACATATAAATAATATTGTACAAATGGCCTTAAAAGTAAAGAAAATATGTGTGAAAAATCATCTCTTTGCATCAAAGACAGCGATGTTGTATGTATGTACTGTATAGGTTTTATTTACAGAGATCTGCAAGCATTAAATAAAGGCTGTTGACTAAGAATAACCTATAACAGTAAAGAAAAGAGAGAGAAATTTATGTATCATATGGAAGGGGGAAAATTCCTCTTTTTCCAGGAAAGTTACTATTAATTGCATTTTTGCATTTAATTTTCTAAATGCAAGTTGAGGCTTTTGCCCCAACACACATCCAATTCCACTTGAAAGCTTACTGTTCTTCAATTCAGGTATCATTTAGTCAAAACAACCATTACTTCTGGCTGTTTTGAGCCAAACTCATTATTATTCAAACTGAAAGGTTATAAAATTGGATAGAAGTCTTTACTGTAAAGCAAAAATAGATTTTTCTTTTTTACATAATGTAAAATGCATAGTTATTACATATAGAACTAAGAACACCACACAACACAAGATGTGTCCAATACTTGACTCTTGACATATGGAAATATTGTTGTGATGCATAATGCCTGCAGATCCTAATGAATCCTGGTATTATTCAGTCTGTATGTTTCTATCAAACTGATGGTTGTTTATAAAATGAAAAGCTACTCACTACATTAGTTAGGGTAATAGAATTTATTGGAGCTGAAAATATTAATCACTGCACTATTTATCCAGTGGAAGGTATTATGTCCTTATGTATTAGTCATAGTTAGGGATGTAACGATTACTGGTATAACAATAAACCATGGTAAAATTCCCGACTTAGTATTATTGTTTAAATTCTAATTATCATGAAAACCGTGTTTGATTACAACACTTTGAAATCTCACGGTGATACTGCTCATTTCCTGGAGAAGCAGCGGTACTCCAGACGCGCATGTGCAGTTTGAAATGTTTGGCCTCTGAAAACATGGCTGAAGGCACGAGCATGAACAGCGCTCCGGAGGTCCGGGGATAGCGGACTTTCCTATGGACCGGGTTCGCTCATTGTGACATTGTGAATGATTTGACATGGAAAATGGTCAAACACGCTCCACTATGACCGATTCAACTACTTTTTTCCCCATTCAAAAAAACAATAGAACTGATAAGGAACTGGATTGGTAAGCAGAATCGACACTGGCATTGATATTGATAAAATCCTATCAATTCCCACTCCCAGTGCAGATATCTCTTATGTCCATAAGGTGCCATCTTTAATGCACATTTGTATATTTGATGTTCATATGTTAATATTTTAATGTTTCTACCAACAGAAAGTACATTGTACATGTTATTTTGTTTGTTTCTTTAAATAAAACTTAATTATTTCAGTGTGTGTATAAGTACTTTCTGAACATTTTGAGCACATTTCAACAGTACCGCGATAATATAATCATGATAATTTTGGTCACAATAACCATGATATGAAATTTTCATATCATTACATTTCTATTCATAGTTTAGTCCAGGTGAGGAACTTTTTTGTGGCTGGGCAGTGTATACCATAAACACATTAGCCAAACAGCATTTTTCTCATCTGTTTATCAATTCATCCCTTCAAAGTACACAAAATGTAGCACATTTCATCTGTGGCGCACATAAAAAAACTGTAGACCAGTGTATGAGGAGCATGAATATTTCTCTATTAAAAATGCATAGGGGAACTGAATGCTTTTGACTGGGGCCCATACGCTGGAAATTTTACAAGCAGAAAACAAGAACATAAAGTCATTAGGAACAAACTGATCAGTTGGAATGATAGAATAAAGCACTAAGACACAACTTACAGTGGAGTTCTAGGGGTTCAGGTGGTAGGATTAGGGTTAAATACTCCTGCATATGAAACTGAAGCTTCACCTTGTTCTCATTGTCCTGTAGTTGATACTCTTATAGTTGCTGGCATTTATTTACAGTAGAAGTCCGTTTTCTGGAATGTGAAGGGACACTTTAAGACAACAGTAAAACCTAACTAATGAGAACTTCAGACTGTAGCTAAAGGCTAAGGTAGCATGAGAAGGTGAGTTTCTCGTTTTCCCAAAGCTCTGTTGGAGGTAAAAGAAATCACCGAGGCCAGACATGCCACTGGGCAATGCAAAGGGGGAGCAAGAAATTAATGGATTTTCAGCCAGGAAAGAAGAATCTCTCCTCTGCTTTGTTGGGCTTAGAGAGCATTTCTATGAGAACAGAGCTTGAAAGAATTATTTCAAGTAGCTGTGTGTTTAAGGCCTTTCTTCAGGCCGTTGTCTATAATTACCTGTTGTTTATATGAGGGATGGGCAGGCTTGGAGCGGTTAGACTTCCTGTGCAAACAGGAACGCATCCAAGGTTCAATGAAAAGACAGTTAAGCACAGTCAAAACTGCGTGAAATACTTTTAGCAAATAATTGTTCGAACTTGAGCAACAACTAGAAGGACTTTACTTTGATCAGCAGCTTACAGTGTCTTGAACTGATATCACACCCATTTACTTAAGTCCAAAGTTATGCTTTAGCACATACTGTTTCATAAATACAGTACTGTGCAGAAGTACACAGCTGTAATGGGCATAATACCTATTCCTTAGTATCTTTAATCAAATATAACAAAAACAACAGAGAGTAATATGGTGCACAGCATTAAAAACTCACCAAAAAATATAAACTACATGGTTTCTACAGTAAACAGTATTTAGCGTGATCTCTGTACTCATAACAAACAAGAAACATTGGGCATGTGTTGAATGAAACCTGGCATAAAACACAAGACAACTAGTTCAGTAAATCTCATACTGTCTGTTTAGAAGAGTTCATGACATGTTAGAAAGGATTTGACATTAAATACTAGATATTTCAGTCCATTGTTTTCCTGAAATTCTTGTTTTTAATGCCATTCTGTCACAGAGACTGACAAATGTGTTTATACTTTATAATATATCTTTAAACGCTTCCTAAAAACAACAAACTTAGTTGTGGCCTAACACTTGTGCACAGCACCGTACTTTATGGATAACCAAATTATTCACACTGTTTTTAACTTTTAGTGTATATTGATGGGAATTATGGTTTATTCTGTAATATAACATCTTTCCTAGCAAAGTTACGAGAAGCATCTAAGTGAAATAAATTACAATACAAATAGAGTCAATTTTGCACACCTTTAAATAACAACCAAATTCATTCACATAAATAACATGCAACACCAAAGCAGGTAGTGTTAAAACTGTTCTAAATAAATAATAAGCATATTTATAGCTAATGTGTTGCTCCTAAATAATAACTTATCGACTTCTTATGTTGCAACAGTGAGGACACAAATTACAAACAGACTGTCTTATTTAGCTTCTGGTATGTTTGCTGGAATGTGTCCTCTTCTGTGAACTAGAGTGCTAACCTCTCACAAGTCACAAGTCACGAGTCATAAGCTGAAATTAAAGGCCGTTTGTTTTCTCTGGCTGGGCTTGATTAGCAAAGGAAATAGTCGGTGCACATGCAACATTTATAAACTTTCTTAAGAGCATAAGTGCAGTTTACTTAGTCTCTTGTCAAAGAGGTAAAAGGTCAGTGAGAGGTTTATGTTTTGAGAAGCACATTAAATGTTGGTTTACCCCTTTGGAGCTATTTTTGAGACTTTATTGGCCACAGCTGGCTTCTGTATGACTAATACTGTGGAATACAGAGAGATTAAACCAGCGTTGGTAAATTATCACGCTCAATAATCCTGTGGCTCTATATGTCACAACATACAGTCTGATGTAAACAGAGAAAAGGAAGAGAAACTGGACAAAAAATAAATAAATAAATAAAAATCAGTATCCCCTGGTAAAAAATGTTTGAAAAGTTTTTGTGCTTTATATTAGGAATTAACCATGAGCACTTAAAATAAAATCTAAATGGAAAATCAGTGTAGATGTGGTAGCAATACTAGGATCAACCCTGTCTCAAAGAACGTACAATAAAGCAAGTAAACACGCAAAGTTTATTTATATAGCAATTTTGAGAGAAACAATTCCCAAAGTGCTTCACAGTAAAATCAGTTTTAAAAAAATTAAAATGTTTTCATTATTAATATACGCATACGCGACTAACTTGTACCGAAACATAAATACTGTCATAATTGATGGCACTTGAGTCAACATAATAATTAAATAAGGCCAATGCATTCATTCATTCATTACTTATTATGTTTCAGAGAAGTGTTGCTCATGAATCTAATGTAAATTGCTAATTCATTAATAATATTGTTTTTCACAGCATTTCATCTGGTTTAGTTAAAAGGTATCAAGTCTTGGTTAAACTGTGGGAAAAAAACAAAAAAAAACAGTGTCATTCCGTTTGGTCTCAATGATAATGATTTGCAGTGTCTGATGTAAATGTGGATGAAGGATGAATTAAGTTGAGTGCGAACATAATATCTGGTACCAAGAGAATAGGACTAGTTATTAAAGTATGTGCAGAGTGAAAAGAAATATTATGTGTCAGCTAGCTGTTAATGTTTGTGTTTATGTGTCATATGGTTTTAGACTTTTCATTTGAAGCAGGTTGATCATCTGTGTAACATTCATTCTAGTCGAGTCCTGACAGCCGCTGTATCTCACTCAAAGTCGGTGGACAACCCCAAAAAAATCTTCTGTGATTGGCTACAGAGGCAGCACAGTTGTGCAGTGGTTAACAGTGGCGTGGGCCTTTCTGTGGAGTTTACATGTTCTCCTTGTGTCTGTGTGGGTTCGGTCTGGGTTCTCCAGCTTCCTCCCAAAGTCCAAATACATGCACCTTAACAGGTTAAAGGTCAACCCACATCACCCATAAGTGTGGATGTGAGAATGAGTAGTTGTCAGAAGATGGATGGATGGATGGATGGATGGATGGATGAGTGGGCTGATGGATGGATGGATGGATGGATGGATGGATGGATGGATGAGTGGGCTGACGAATGGATGGATGGATGGATGGATGGATGAGTGGGCTGA
>JAPQRP010000002.1:9294025-9313468 GCA_037367295.1 Apogon hyalosoma
CCAATTATTTACATGTATTGATAGGATTAGTGGATCAACAGATATTAAACAGTTTAGATCAGTAGATGGTTTTGGTTGTCGGTGGCTGTTTGGGTCTTTATGGTTTAAAGGTCAGTGTGATGTAACAAATATCAATGAGACTGTTTACGTGACCATAAAAAGTGATAACTGGGAATAATCACATAATTGTAATATTAGATCTGATCTGTTTACATGCACTTCAGAAATGAGATAACTGAAAAACTATGGTTCAGAGGTCTCCATCCATTATCAGATTTCTTTTGGAATACGTACAAATGTAAGGATGGTCGACTCAGGCTTCCCTTTAATGAGTCCGTTTACATGCACACTAATACTCTGATCATTATGAGATTTCTGGAGTTATCAGATTATGCAAGTGATCACGTAAACGGGATAATCTCATTATGGTTTAGCAGTAATCTGATTGGTAGTAATCAGATTAACACACCTGGATTTCTCCCCAATACTCCGATGTCTTTGTGCGTGTATACATAATACATAATCTATTTATTATTTTGTTCTTTTACATCTGTGCATGTGTAAAAACAGTTAAGTCATAGAAAACAGAAGTGACGTAGTCAAATGTAAACAGAAGTCAATATTAGGAAGTTTGATTCCATCGTCACTACATTCATGAAAGAAATCTGATAATAGACTGAAACACCTAAACTGGGTTTATCAGTTATCACATTTCTGAAGTGCCTGTAAACGTATTAGATGTGATTATTACAATTATCTGATTTTTATGGTCTTGTAAACAGGATCAGTGTCTTCCACTCACATTCAACGCTGTCACTTCTGTTTTCTATGATTTTTTTTTTTTTTTTAAACGTGCACAGCTGTAAAAGAACAAAATAAAATTGGAACAAAACAGGGCGTTCCATCACAAACTGTATCTCATGTAGCAAGAATGAATGTCATTACTAAAGCAAGAAACTCAATGAACACGTCTCAGCAGCTCTCCACCTGCGCCACATACATCATATCAACAAAATCAGCAGCATTTAAAGAATAAAATGACAAAAACATACAAGTGCTCATCAATACTTACTAAAACCACTGCTTATTTTTGAGTCTGGCTGTTTCTCAATATCAAGAAAGCAGAGTACGGTCTTGGTAAGAACAGTCCCGGAGAACATACTTCTTAAGAATGCAAGTCTATCTAACTGGAACAGCTGCGTACTTGTGAACTTTCCTCCCTGTCTCTGCTGTATTTCTGCCTTTTAACATATTTCCCTCAAATCACTGCAATGTCACTCGATTTGATTTCAATACATTTGTGCTAGTATTTACATGTCATTTATACATATTGTACATTTTTCAAAACTGTAATACATTTTGTTGGTTAATCTGGGTACAGCCTGCGGGCTCACGGCCGGGGCGGCACAAACTGCATCTTGGGAATTATTTCCCAGCCAAGTCTAAACGAGTCACCAACCAGTGCGTCCTTGGTTTAAGCTTGCTGACAGGAACAAGACCAGGGTATTCCATGTGTTCTTGGTTTATGCAAACTTGCAATTAGAACAGTACTTGGGCCGCAACTGATGACGTTTCATAAAAATGGAAGAACGGACAAGAACATGTATTGAAAAACAGCCTTTGTCTCTGACCAAATCCATTTCTTCTCCTCTGTCGGCCATTGTGGGTTGCTAATACGGATGATAAGTCTAAACCACTATATTTTAGCATATGCAAATGGCTACAGATGTGGTTTGTGGCTGAGTTTGCACTAACTAGTCACTCTTCAACTGTCCAATCAAATGATGTGAAAATCATATTATAGAACACATGGTAGCTTGCCCCCATGTGGCCAACATGAAATGTGATTGATTAAAGCGACAAGTTTATTCCATTTATCTGAAACTCCAGAGTCTGTACCGTAGATTTGGAAGAGGTCGAGGCAGATTTCTACCCAGCAACACATGATGGCCAAATATGATTGGATAAAATAAAGACAATAGACTTTTGGGAATAATTTCATACATATAAAAATATAGGGTATAAATGTTGGTCAATGATTCTGATTCTTTTGCTGCATTTTACAATCTGAAAAGTAAAATGATGGTTTTTTTTTTTAAAAAAAAAAGTGTTTTAACCAAGTTATCTAGGGACATTTAAGTATTTTTTTTTATAAGTAAATAAACAGAGCCAGAGAATTTTTTTAAAGAGTATTGTTTTTCTCTGACGTTAGCTCATAATGCCTCACTATAGAGTGTTTGCCAACTTAAAAATAAATAAACCACCATATAACAAGGTAGATCCAGAAACCTTTATTTGTTATTTGTTGCACTATCAGTTGTTTCTGTGTCTAGAGTTTGCTGTGTTAACATTTAGTAGCAAATAAAACAGCAACCGTCATCACTGAGTACATCAAGAGCGTCCAGTGTGTTGGTGTGTAGCATAACCCGAGAAAAGGTTTTATCTCTTACAAATTAACAGCCTGGCCATAGACCCTTACCAGGGGCAAACACAAGCACTCCCCTGGGGGAGGCAATTTAAAGAGAAAGAGGAGGGGGACAGGACACCGGGCCACCGCTGGGATGGATCAAATTGACCCGAAAGACGATCGAGTGGGAGATACAGCAGAAATTGATGACCACGTGTCAGTGAGATGGAGAGATGGGGGTAAAGGTAAACGTCCCTGTGTAGATGTTTGTGCATGTGCGTGACTGAAGTTTACATTGGGCCTTTTACTGTGTGTGCGTAAATCATCGATATCTACGCAGCCTCTGCCGTTTAAGGCCCCTTTGGAGCGGTTTCACCTATTTTATTAAGCGGTAACAATTTATAAATTTCAGTGGAAGTGGATATACGGCGGGCCATTGGAATAGATCCTTTCATACGTGACTGAATCAGATGATAGATGTGGCATTACTAATCAAATTCATTGTGATAGCCACTTGGGAATTTAACTGGGGGAAAACAAGCCTTGTATGCTTATGAAATACTATTACATTAGCAATTATATTCAGTATCAAATTATAAATGCAGTGTTTTGTTTTTTGTTTTTTTCATAATTGGTGTATGAGTGTACTGTTTGAAACACTGTGGACTTTGTCTTTATGGACTGGAGCTCAGAAGAAAGTAAATCCGAAGCAAATCAACATGTATTATTGAGGATAAAGCCAGTAGACCATTACATGGACATGACCTCCATTGAGACACATCCATCTGTCTCTCTCATCACTTCGTTTTAATGTCTCTGATACCTCAGCATGTGGCCGACCCACTGGAAACCCACTCAGTACATGAAAACAGTTCATCAATCACAGTTTTCCAACATGCCACAATTAAAATCACACTCCTGATTTACTAACTCTGGTAAATGGTAAACTGGACTTGCGACCCCCGTGACCCTAGTGAGGATAAAGCGGGTTCAGAAAATGGATGGGATGGACTTGACATTTTTACAAATTCTTTGATTTAAAAAAAATGGGATTTCACCGGGGTTGTCTGTGGACTTGTTTGACAAACTACTTCCTTACAAGGTCTCACATTTGAATAAGCAAAGCCCAGTCGTGATTGAGGTATAGATTTTGCTCAAAAACATATAAAGACCAATCACAGTAAACCTTATTCTTCCAGCCAGACGAAGACGGAAATCAGCCTGATTCCCAGATGTGTCACCCACCCCCACCCCCCCTCCCAGTTATTCCTGTAACCTCCGAGACTATAAGGAAATGAAAAAGGATTAGTGGGACTCTGAATCAACGAAATGACTTTAAATGACTTCTTCGGGTAGCCACAGGCCAGGCGCACAGCATGTTTAAGTTGACATTTCAATTGTACGAGTAATTTGCATTCTATTTGACTCTAAATGACACCTCCATATTAAGGATTCCAGCAGCAGTTTTTTATTTCCTCAATTCAAAGATGAGCCAAAGAAATGTGGATTAATCAAAGTGCGCAGGACTCCTGTCAATCTGACAAAAAAAGAGAAAAAAAGCTCAAACAAGGTGAGGTCTTAATCAGTTTCTTAACGTGTCCATTCACGACACAAAGCAAGTCTTCAGCTGCTGCACCACACCTTATTAAATAAAGGTCACTAACTTAACACATGTATCTGTAATATGGCAATCATGGTAAAATATTAGAGGGAAAAAATGGAAATAATTGCTTTGAGGTTATCCCATGAAGCTGCAGACAGAGAGGTTTAAGATCCTGTTGCTAAGATACTAATGTCAGTGAAACAAACCCATAATTGGTGAGTTTATGCATGTCCTTACATATTTTGGCACAGGGAAAATGAACTCTTTCATTCTTGTTGTTCATTTATTTCCAGAGCAATATCATTTTATCTATTCTGGGATGAAACCGTGCGATTGTTTGTTTGGTTTGGAGCATCGACGACGGCAACCGATCTTAATGCACGTTAAATCCAGAGACTGTAAATCCTGTCGAATCACCTATAGAGATACTTGAACGCACTGTATTTCCAGAACATGTAGGAAAACTTGCTCAGACTGCTTCATGATATTTTATAAATCCCTCTCGTTCAATCACTTTCCACACATCAGTTGATATCAACGTCGTGATCTGTCTGAACACAAGGGAAATTACCTCACTTCATGTACAGATTTGTCGTTTCGTTGAGGAAAAATAAGATTTAAGACACAATACTTATTAATGCCATGCAGGCTAAGCACTTTGTCTGTTATTACCAACAGTAAGTAGCAAAGAGAAAAATCCTTCTTAATGCATAAAGACAGAACATGACTGTCTGGATTATTGAACTGAAGCAATTTTGGAAGTCGGTAAAACATACTGTTGCGGGGCGTTATGTTTGAGGCAGGTGCTCCTCTTGTAATACTCCACTAGAACAAAACAAAATAGATTTTTGAAGAGTGAATGTTTATCAGCTATTATAGCTAAGATCCATGCATTGTCTGTGCACGCTTTTGTGTAAATTATTACTTGCAGCTCTCGATTAAGCGTCTTAGTTTTAGTGGATTTTGTAAGTTTTGAAGGTTAATATTTGCAGGCAGGTGAGGTTGTAACCTTCCTCTTGTGTTAGGGACGCCACCGACCCATTTTAGGTTTAAAATGCATAAATGAACACATAAAATTAGTTTATTGCATCAAGGCTTTTCTACTTTGTCAGGAACCTCTATTTCAACAAAATAATTAAAAGAAAAAAAAAAACCAACACTAAATTATGAAATGCTCCGGTTGAAATTATGCACTGCAAAAATCAAAATCTTGACCATGTGTATTTTTCTCATTTCCAGTCAAAATATCTCATCACACTTAAAATAGGACATAATCACCTAAAGAGTAACTTTTCAGTGAGATAGAAGAACTGATTTTTCAACAATAGATCTGGAAAATGTTATTTCAAGAAATCTTACCAAGATAATTTTCACTTGTTCCATTGGCAGATTTTTTGCTTAATTCAAGATTTTTAATCGGCCAATGGAACAAGTGACAATTATCTTGGTAAGATTTCTTGAAATATGATTTTCAAGATCTGTTGTCTAAAAATAGGTTCTTATATCTCACTGGAAAGTTACTCTATATGTAATTATGTCTTATTTTAAGTGTGATGAGATATTTTGACTGGAAATGAGAAAAATACACTTGGTCAAGATTTTGATTTTTGCAGTGTGATCTTTGTATTGTTAAGGTTCGGTTTTGACCCAGTTGTAAAAATAAGGTCACAGATGCAATAATTAGAGCCCAAACTGAAATCATAAGTGCACTGTCAGCCAACAAACTGACAGCCAGCTCCTCTACCAAACATGAGCTTTTGGGGATTCTCATTTTGCTTTGTTAACCAGTATACCTGCACAAAAACAAAACAGAACGAGCACAGACGAGCATGTCCGCACATGTGAGGTCAGGTCAGTATAGAGCTGGTGACTTGCAGAGAGCACATCAGGGGTACACTAACAAAAAAAAGACTCAGAGACCCACAGTAAAAAATATTAAAACCAATATTTTCATGGATAAGGAAGCCCAACAAGGTAACCAAGAAATGAGAAAAAAATTGGATGATAGATATTTGTTTTTAGTGTATTTTACAGCTTATTTAAGACATGGGTCAAAACTGACCCATTAACATAAGAGATGGTAACAGAAAGCTAACACAAGAGGAAGGACAAATGTCACGTGTAGTTGCATTTTCATTAAAAAATCTGTAGAAAGGAGCGCAACTCTTCTCTCTGTCTAATTTATGTTGCAGGAAAAATCTAAGTGATTACTTGGTTGAAATGTCAAAAAGGAGAGCTCCCTAATGCTTGTAATTTATACCACAGGCTACAATACATTTTCTTTAAAAATCTACATATGCACCCTGTAAATGTGTTTTTCTCAATAGTGCGCCTATGCCGGATACAATTTCATTGGTCTGTATCATTGATGTATTCATTTTATTTGATCTTCTGGTGAGAATGTAAACCAAGGCCACTTCCCACCTGAAGCAACAGCTCAAAGCCATGTAATCATCCCATCATAATCCGTATGGTGTCCTGCTGTAGCTACCATCAAACATATATACTAAACCACACAATAAACCCCATTCTAAATTTAGCCAACGCAGCCTGGATACACAGCAGTATATGACAGCGATACACCCAAGCAAATTTTTTTCTTTTTTTTTTTTCTTTTTTGCTTTGCTCCCCTTTATAGAACCGGGTACTCAGTTGTCACCTTTCTATCTATTTTCCCAAGGTCAGAACATGATGGGTAAATGGCCAGACGCGAGGCTGAGGTAATGAGTTTGGAATGGCATTTAGAGCAGTGAGAGGCTCGGCACTCGCACCTGACTCATCACACTATGGATTCAGAAAGAATAGATAGTGTTAATGGAAATATATGGCCCGATATTTGGTTCAGACTGAAAAGGGGATGATCTACAACTGGAGGCAGATTTGTAGCCACAAAGAATGTATAAATACATCAGTAATGTAAACTTCTACTAGGTGGATGTAATATTTCTCGCATGCATCCTCATTTTCTGCACCATTCGCTCTTTGGAACTGCCCCTGGAGCATATATCTCGTCTTACGCCAAAGCAAGCAGACAAATAATGATAATAAAATAATAATAAATAAATAATGTTTTCAATTGTCCTGTTTGCCACACAGGGGAGACCATCCGAAATGTTTTTCCAAGCCTCTTACTGCTCTCAATCTCTACAGCGTTCTGCCATGAGAAGAGAAAATGCTTGTTTACCCAGAAACCACTGGGCCTCCCTGATTGCCATCCCAGTGGTAATGGCCAAGGATGAGGCAGATCAATAGCCATCTGCACCCATTCCTAAAGCAATAACATTCAATAGGAAAACCCATTTACTTTTACTTACGTTTGCTTTATTTTGTTTTACAATAAGGACACAGACTTCTGATGAAGATGGGATTTGACTGGGCAGAGGGTCGCAGTTATGGATCCTTTTGGTACTGTATCGCCTTTTTTTTTCATAGAGATGTGCTTAAATGTGAATGCAATGACAGAAGAAAACAATGGTGAACTGGTGCCTAAATGTGTCAGACACTGGTCAGTGGCTTCAATCATTTCTACTTGTTATGTGACAGATATTTGCGTTGCCTCATTTGACCTTGAAGTAGAAGACACTGATCTCCAGCAGTAGCTTTAGTGTTATAGCCAAGCAATCATTGCTGCCATATAAGGATAACGCCGATTTATGACCCCAGTAATGCTCAGCCATTATGGAAAAAGAGATTTTTTTTTCTTTCTTTCTTTCTTTTATTAAATTTATCCCTGACCGCCAACAAATATGAGGTCAGAGGGGTCAGCTAAATGCTACTTTTGTGTGCGTCTTCGGGCACATGCATGTGCGTGCTCGAACTTGGCGAAAACAGGAAGTTTAATAAGAGTTTGTGTGTTCTTGTGAACTTGCCTTACAGCCAGTTCACAAATCCTCCCGCAGTCAGAACAGCCAACTCTCCCAGGTGAACCACTCTCAGATCAAATTATCTCCAGTTTTCTCAGATAGACACAAAAAAAATAGGATAAAAAGTTGTTTTATTTGTTTCATAACTGTTTTTATCACCCTGCTGTTCAATATCACGCCTCACCCCTGTGTTCAACCATCGCCTTCCTCTTCTTTTGTTTTTTTTTTTTTTTTTTTTTATCTCATGCAAGGTGAACTAGGTTTCTGTATCTACCATTCTGCGGCTGTTGCTTGACTCGTCTACCAAACTAAACACCCGTTCTGGCTGCCCTCTGTATAACCTTGCATCTAACTCCAAAGACTTCCCCGAATCCTTAGCAAAGCTTCTGGGAATGATATTTCTTTACTTTGGCACACCACTGACCTGCTGTAGATATTTATTTTCTTTTTTTTTTAACAACGTTATCACATTCAGTGTGCACTACTGTGGACAATTTGTCAGACTGGAATTGCCACTTGCATGTTAGTATGAGACAGTATAACTTATCCTCACCTTTGAGAAGCTATCAAGGTTTTAAGTTACAGTAAGTTATTGAACCTTTGGGCATTTGAATGAAGCTCTATATTTACCTGCTGTGACATGATATTTATACCAACCTTTAACCCCATCCGCTACTAGAACACTCAGCATGGGTTTCCTACTTCAGAATAAGTGCTGATAATATGATCTGACCGTATGTGAACATTAAAATGTATCATTTATTGCACTTGTCTTACCATTGAATGCTTTTAAATATGTTTTTTTCAGATGCTGTGGCTTAGTAGGGACACAATAAATTTTTCCACATGTTTTTTTATTGACTTTCCTTCAAACTTATAAACCAATGCAATATATAAAATAGAAATGGTACACTTTTTTTAAAAAAATAAACATATAAGTGAACAGATGAACAAAATAACACATAGGGTATTTCATAAGTCACAAATGAAAACACAAAAGTATCGATGAAAATGTACATACTTATATAGATAATCATACACAAATAGATAAATGAGTAAAATAGAAATAACTAATTCAAAAATAAATTATATATACATATATAAAATGTTAATAAATAAAATAAAACCTATTAAAGGTACAAAGAGTGTATTACAAAAGTTCAAAGATACATCTTAGTGACAGTAAGGATCACCTTAGTCATGAAAGGAATAGTCCAAGTTTGCTCCATGAAACCGTCTGATTGGTTGTTAATCGTCCAAAGACTGGATAGAGTTAACATAGGAGAGAAAAGAACCCCAGGTTTTGTTAAAGAGATCAGACTGTTTTCTTATACAGTATTTAATTTTCAATAAGTAAAGAAAAGACATTAGGTCTAGGGACACAAATTTATACAGTTTATTGATGTATTGATTTCCTTACAGATTCGACTTATCAGGTCGGTTCTTTATCAGTAGTTTTACAAATTCCAGAGTGATTTTCATTATGAAATGGAATATTTATTGTAGATTATTGGAATGCGCTTATCTGAGAAGCAGTGGCTCTCGTGCAAAGCGCTAATTGCTCTGCACCCCTGGAATTTAATCATAATAAAATGTTCCACCCATTCTTTTAATGATCATTTTACAGACATTACAACATTGTCATCTTTCATTTGTGATATGACGCCATTTCTTCTTTTTCCTTGACTTTATTTGGTTTGATCTCATTCTTTTGCAATGCGCAAATGTCAGAAAACAGGCATCAGTAACAGGAATTGATAAGGCAGGACACTGTGTACTCAACTCCCATCCTTAATATTGAGACTTCATGCACTTTATGAAATTTGTTGTAAATTAAGAACAATAAGTGATAAAGAAACATAATTTGTGCAGCTGCTATCAATCTGTGTATCATAAAACGCAGATTTGGTTTTATAAATGTTAAATTTGAAGATGATGTAGGTGACGTACGAAGAGCAGGGATGCAGATGGGCTGTTTAGTTCTACTGTTTCAAAAGAGTCACTTATGGGAGCTGATCCACTGAGGAGAAACATTTTCAGCACCATCTGAGGAAATTATATTTGCCAACTCAAGTTGTGCACAGAGATGTTTGTTTCACCTCTCTTCCAGCTGAGGATGGGCATTGTAATTACTTCTTGAAGTTGAATAATCAGCCAATTTAAGTCAATGAGTCATGATATTATAATAATGATGTATCAGTCTAAACCATGATATTAATAATAATAAAAATACCAATGAAAAACACTGACCAACCAAGCAGCATGTGAATAAGTATACACTTGCAAAAGTATATCATACTACAGGGGTGCCACTAGCTGTTGTGGGCCCCATGAAAGGTAAACGTTGTGGGCCCTTCAAAAAGCTCAGTAGTTATATACGTGGGGGGGTTCAGTCCATAACTAATATAACTACCGCTGGCGTGAGGTGAAAGTGAAACTTAACATGCTTTCAATATCCGACCCCCGGCCTCTGTGCCTCTATTATTCAGCGGATCTTACACAAAATTTTCACAACTTCTAACCAGTATCCACTGGCCCCCTCCACTGCTCTATGGGCCCCCCACAAATGATGGGCCCCATGAATTTGTCACGTTTACCCCCCTTTGCGGCACCCCAGCCATATTATAATTTTTATAATTTTTTTTTTCTAGTTAACATATGCAGCACTTGAGCAGAAATGGTGCTATCAGTACATAAACTAATACAAAATATATTTATTATGGACCCTAATGCGTTACGGAGCAAACATTCTATTATGGTGATAGCTTAATAATTTGCATAAAAACGGGTTATTCTGTTGTTTTCTAGGGCCCCTGTCAGTCATAGGCCCTTAGAATTGTCATCACTTTTCTCCCTCTCATGGCGCCCCAGACTTTAAACATTGTTTCTGCATTTCTGTTAAGTAAAAAATAAATCTCCTACCCCAAATAAAACATAACAGTTCTTTAAAAAAAAAAAAATAAGCCGGGTATGCTCACATTTTGACTAATCAATAATCACTTATTCATGCACTTCCCAATTTTCACCCTCATCAACTATTTCTTTACAGTTTTCACTCTAAACACCTGTATATCCAAAGTAATGACCTGATGGGTTGAAACAAGTGTCCACATTGACCAGTGGTAGTATGAGCGAGTCAAACAGCTGTACATAAATTTATCGCCACGCTGGTCTTTGCCATAAAAGGTTAGGAACGCTTGCAATTAATCATCCTGTATCTGCATTGCTATGGGTATTGTTTCCAAATTTATCATAACAACAGCCTGATGCAGGCATCCATGTCTCACATCATGCCATCCAAGTGCCCACAGTAGGAAACATGGGATGGCAGCTGTAAATTAGGTGGCACACGGTGACCCTACGCTGTTCCAGCTTTGGTTAATCCAAGGCGAGGCGTGCAGAGGACACGGCAGGACACGCTGATCCCTGTGACTTAGGTGCTTAAACACCACTTATGTAATTCATTATATAGCCCAATGTGTGGATGCCATGAGTACGTACATTTGTATGGTTGGCTTTAGTGTGACTAAAGTGAAACTCCTACTTGTAGCTGCATTAGTGGATTACTTAAATTGTACAGGGTTTCAGATTCAACACAAGTACTCAAACCGCATTTTGGGACCACAAACGCTCACCTCATGTTTTTTTGTTTTGTTGCTCATACAGTATGTTTGTTCTGGTATTCATTGGCTAATTACAGTTATGTATCATTTTACTGTAATCCTTCGTTACTGTATACAAATTAAATATACGCATAGAATGAAATGATATCGTAAAAGGCCTGCAGGTCGTTCTTTGAAGTTACTTTGGGAGTTGATCCTTTTATTTTCCATTATCTGTGAGTACTTCCTGAAGTTTATTGGTTTATTTAATAGGGACCGTGCATATTTATGAACATTGTTGTATAAAGAAATTCACCCACATAAATATGTATAATGTCACTTGCACACTTGTAAAAAGTTACCTACTGCACGCTTGCTGTTTTATCATTATTATTGCTATTTTTGTCACTTTAGCCACTTTAACAAACTTGTTTATATTTCTATCTCTTTATTTTTTTGTATTGATGTGTTTTGTATTTTTTGTATTGATGCATACTGACTTGCGCTGCTGTACACAATTGAATTTCCCCCTTGGGGGATCAATAAAACTTATCTTATGCCAAAATTAGTAAAAATAACTACTTTTCATCTGCAGTCCCTAGTTTTGTCACCTGCCAAGACATAAAACAGCCAACATTGATAATTACTTGTTCGCTATAATTAAAAATAAAAAAAAAATTACTCATAATGAGGACATAGACATGATCAAAGCAAACAAAAAACAAATAGACACAGAATGATCACAGGGGCATTAGCCTATACATTCACCTCTAAACTGTGCCTCAGATAATGCTTTAAATTTATGGACAGAATTGCAGATGTATTTTTCAGCTTTTGCATTGCATTTTATTTGTACAAATACCTTACCGGCCTTTTCCCACATTACTTTTTCTTATGCAAGTGTCATATTTCTTATCTTTAGTGCAGAATGAGTACATTTTCTTTATGTATTCTTACTTGTAAACCAAAGTCCAGAGTCAGTCATTAGGGTAACTCTGGACTTACAGCAGTATGAATCAATGTACAATGTCCCAGTTTAATAAAGCAATAAAATAAAAATAAATAAATAAGTCACAATAGTTGTCTAATATTTTCACATATGCAGTATTGAGTCAAAAATGTGAAAATCTGTGATTTTTTTTTTCAGTTTCCTATTAGTAACACTTATAAATCTATTAAATCAGTGTATATAAAGGTATGTATGTATGTATGTATATATGTAATAACATGTCATTGTATTTTGGAAACTGTCAACCAGTAAAAGTATCAGATAATTAGGCCGTGTTTCACTGAAGCAGATAATTTCCAAAAACTGTAGACTGGTGGTATCTGTTTGACTACATGACACTAGTTGTCACATGTACAAATGTAAAATGTATTTAACGGGAGAGACTTTGTTTAGATTTTGCTGATGCTTTTCAGAACAAGCGTGTGCATTTCCAAATAACTCGGTCTATTTCACAACTTTTAACCCGTGCAAAATAACTGAGGTTTAACAGGAGGTGATCACACTGTTGGGTCAGCCGACGGACATTATCCAGGCTAATTCCATCATATTAAAGAATAATTGATGTTACAGGAAAAATCAACTATTAGGATAGAATGATCATTTTTAAAAACTCTCATGTTTCCATGCAGGTGTGGATACATGTATTTGTGACGGTCTCTAAGTGCGTTTGCGCCCACATGTGTTTGTGTATATTCTCATCTCCATGGTCTCCATATACTTTCCCCACAGCCTTTATCAACACAAAGCTGCCTAAACAGCTGCAGCCGTCCACCAAGAAGCCCGGGACAGCTGCTCGTCCATGCAAACACACACCACAACATTTTAACACACATCGCCACATAGTATACACACACACACACACACACACACATTTCCTCTCCTCAGCCTCTTTCCAATCCTCTTGTATCTATCCCAGGTGGAATTGGGTTGAACAAAGGCATGATGGGAAGGGTGTTGTTTGGTGGGCTCGCTGGGTTGTTGAATCCTCCCCAAGGTGACCTGTGAGAGGTGGAGGGGAAGGAGTGGAGGGCTTTGTCGGTATAATGGACTGGTGTCACTCTGGACACAGATGCTCAGCACAGTAATGATATCATCTCGATGCTGGCAGGTAAAAACCACACAGCTGCAATTTATTTTTCTTGTTTTAGCGGCTTCTTCTTTTGTCATTGTCATTTCACCCTATGTATTTTTGGCGTTTCCTGATCTACAGACTCTCAGAAGCAATAAAAGTTGATACTGAACACACAATAATATTTCATTCACCACTTTGCTTTTGCTTAAGTTTATTTAACACTAGAACTGCCAACGGTGCAGTTACTCCTACAACAGCCGTGAGGTCATTTTGACCTCCATCACTGCAGGCTTTATAATTACAAATTAGCAGTCTGTTACTGGAATAATTATTGTTTTGTTTTTTTTTGTTTTTTTTTTTTCAAAATGGCATGTAAAAATCGGTAAACTAAGATAAAAATCACTTTATATGAATTTTGCCACATTAGCATTTGTTTTATTTTAGCAATGTAATAATAAAAAAATTCAAACCTAACATAATTTTACTCTGTGTATTTTGGGACCATTTGCTCATCAAGACGACCTTAATACCAATAAAAGTTGATCTCAAACACACATAAAAAAATGTTTTATTCACTGTTTTGCTTGTGCATAACTTTACTAAAAGTCTCAATACAAAGACAATGAGGAAAAATATGCACAAGGTCACATTGCACCAACATGTTGCGTACTTTATATTGTTTCAGTCTGTAATTATATTAATTCAGCATCAGGATTTAGAACTGGCACACCTGCTTATGCAAAATGCACATTTATAAACGGATGCTCTTCTAATGAATTATCTGTCATTAATTTAGTCTCTAATGTCCAAAACTATATGATCTAAGTTTGTATATTTAAAACAAAAACATCAGATGATGGCATCACATTGTACACTGTTGCCCATAAAGTTGGAATAAAATATTTTTTACATCTCATGAAATTGTGACAATGTGATTTATTATTGATAAAGTGTAACTGGGACACAGTGTAGAATCATTAGTGTATGAAAACAAAATTATTCCAACTTTATGGGCAACAGTGTAATATATTTTAATTCAAATTAAAAAAAAATGCTATTAGTGTGAATATAGGGATAATACGACCTCCATAAACTATTTCCAAAGCATCTATTAAATGTTTCATACTTTAATTAAAGAAATTATTACTTTTGTACATACTGATATGAGTAATTTGTAGGAACTATGGAGTAAAACTGCATTTATATCAATATTATTGATTTCTATGTGAAAAACAAAATTAATCAAAGTAAAAGAGGCATTATTTGTATGCGTGTGCATGTGTATCGACGCCAATAATTAGCCCAAACACAAAGTAGCACCAGGTACAAACACGACGGAAAAGTAATTAGCAGATGCTGAAGCTGTGCAGCTCGTAAATCAGCCCATCACCAATGATACAGTGTGTCAATGAGGCTTTGCAGACTCGCATGAGATCCAGATCATGCTTTAATTACCTTGAAATGAACCAACTTTGAAAAAAAAAAAGAAAAAAGCTATCGTGAACTTTCATATATATTGATCTTAATTATTTCAGCCCCAGAGGGTTCAACACACACACAAAGTGAAAACAGAAGTGGTTCTGCCTTCCCTTCTCCTCCTCCTCCGTCTTCTAACAGAGATTTTGCTCTCTCGGTGTGGAGGTGTTCAGAAAAAAAAAAAAAAAAAAGAGAGAGAGAAGGAAAAATAGCCTGGGGCACCTGGCAGAGGATTTGACCTGTTCCCTTGCAGTCGGAGGCAAAGAGGAGAAAAACGCACTTTTTCCCACACTAGCCATATTCAGGTTTAAAGATTGAAAAGTAAAGCGGTGCCCCTATAGGTGAAAGCCTTCATCTCTCCCTCTTTTCCAATATGAAGTTGCGTGCAGCATGAAACAATCCGGACATTGTGCCGACCCGCCCCGTCTGCTCTCAGCTTACACACCCAAAATAAAATAAATAATAATAAAGGTTTTCACGTTCATCAAGGGTCCAGAGGTCTGCCGCGTCACGTTAATTTACTCTCAGTCTTATAGCATCACAGCTAGTCACGCGATGGTGTGTTAACCCCCTTGATGATGTATTAAGTTGGATATATAATACGCCGTAATAGATGAAAGTAGGAAAACCTCTCGCCCATATGAAAACTTTTAGCCCGTCTCTGTTTTTGGTTCTTTCGCCTCCTTTTTAATGAACTTCTAGTCGCCGGCCGAGAAATTTTCACTTTTCAAAACAATAACATCAACGTGGCCCCATGAAAACGCTTTATGCTAGCGCAGTTTTTGAGGATCCTTAAGCCTTTATCGGGCAAGTGACTATTTTTGGTCATTTCTGCGTACATTACAAGACAATGATAGCAACAGTTACAGTGAGTCAACAATCTCAGGTCTAATGTGGTCTCCAGGGTCTGGAAAGTCCACCTCTGCGTGAACAGTGAGTGGACCTGCTTTTTTTTAGGTACCGTGAAGGAATGGTACTAAGATAAGATAAGATATACCTGTATTTGTCTCAAAGGGGAAATTCCAGATTACAGCAACAAAGCACAAAAAGCACACAAGAGCAGAAGAAGTGCAAATTGAAAAAATAAAGACAGATGGAAAAGGCTATATTTACTTTTTACAGTTGTTAATGTTGACAGGGGTCTGGATCAGCACTTATGTTGGTCTAATTTTCTAAAATACATGTTGCTTTCACCTTAACTGTGTTTTTCTTGTATTTTGTTTCTTTTTTTGTTACATAAACTGCTTGGATTTTTTTCTTTTCTTTTTTTTTTTTTTTGCCACTTATGGCCAAGGAACCAAATATGGTAATTTCATTAACCTTGATTTTCTCCATAACAATAAAAAATTTTGAAAAATTTCACAAAAGTAATTAAGTCTTGTTATGTCCTCCAATAATGGATAATATACATTCTGTACATATATGTAGTAATCATCCCATTTGCACTACTGTACATTAATAGACATTCAAGTAGATACATAACATTCATACCACACTTCCTGTACACACTGTATAATATGTATAACACCTATCATATGCTATTTTTTTAACCTGTAACATGTTATTTTTAATCACTGCTAAAGCACTTCTGGTTAGATGCAAGCTGCATTTCGTTGCTTTGTACTTGTGTCATGTGCAATGACAAGTTGAATTTATTCTAATCGATAACAAACTGAGGTTGTAATTTTGAATTTCAGAGTATTTCTGAGTGAACTATAAAGGTTAAATTTCACTGAAACAGCGCAGGTTTAATTTAAAGCTATAATTAATCAATACTTTTGTCTACATCGCTCCATAATGACACTGACAATATGCTTTATATCGAGGTCAAATGTGATTCGATATGCCACAAAATATAATAAACTGGCTTGTGCAAAGGGACGCTTTCATGTCAATCACACGTCTGCCTGACAATAACTCATGTTTTCCACGGCGGCTCTGGTACCACGGGATAAAACTCCACCGCACAGCAGCGCACAATAGAAAGGAAGGAGTACATGGAATCGCTGACGGCGTTTTTCCTCCACTGTATTTTCATGGTGGAGTTGTGCCCGATGATGGTTATGATAATTTGATCTGAGAAGACACAGAGATTTGAACTAGCAGAAAGGAGGATGTAAATCCCTCAGTAAATCCCTACACTATATAGCCCTCAGCCTGCCGGGAGAGTTTAATATCTACTGGAATGATTAAACTGAAAAGGTGAAACCACTATTGTAGTAATAAGAAGTTGTGCTGTGCAACAGGGGTTGGAGAGTGGGCTAATAGTTTGCACTGCAACTCTGACCTCCTATGTACACAGACAATCCAGACCAGGGATTTCACCAACTTATTTGCATGTTTTCCATTTTACTCCTGATTATCTGAAATTAATGGAACAAACTGGAAAGAGTACATAGTTTTGTTTTAATTTTAATTAGAATATTTTTTTCTGTCTTTACTCTCATTTCAAATGTACTGCAGCAATATTAAAAATCAGAAAAACATGGATAAATGCGTAAGTCACACTTTAAATCAGGAGTTTCAAACATGCGGCCCGGGGGACCAAAACCGGCCCACCAAAGGGTCCAATCGGCCCGCGGGATGAATTAGTGAAATACAAAAATGACACTGAACATAATAACAATCAAGAATGTTAAAAGAATTTTAGGTCAGTTTGATCTAAAGTGGGTCAGACCAGTAAAATACTATCATAATAAACTATAAATATTGAAATCCACAATTTTTTCTTTGTTTTAGTGTAAAAAAAAAAAATAAATAAATTACACACATTTTTAAATTTACAGACTGGCCTTTTACAAAAAATGTGAACAACCTGAACAAATATGAACAACCCGAAATGTCTTAAGAGAATTAAGTGTAATTGTACCAATATTCTGCCTGTTATTAAATGTTTTGTGTGTTTGTAGATCCACTGTGATCTGTAAGTTGTAAGGAACATGTGAAAATGAGAGGCTGAGGCCAAATAATGGCATAAATTGTTAAAATTGAACTTTTTTTCTTAATAAATTTAATTTTGTTCATGTTTTTCACATTTTTTTTAAAGGATAGTTTGTAGACATGAACATTTTGATAATATAATTTTACTTTTTTCACTCTAAAACATAGAAGTTAGACATACAAATTTTGGAATTTATATTATTTAAGTATTATTATGTTGTTATTTTAATGATCCGGCCCACTTCAGGTCATATTGGGCTGTATGTGGCCCCTGAACTAACATGAGTTTAACACCCGTGCTGTAGATCAATGCTCTATATGACAGTTTGTAATAATGTCATGTTTGGTCCATTTGTATTTTGACTCTTAATGAAAATTATTGATTGCTCACTAAGGCTTCGCAGTTGATATATTGTCTGTTTTTAATTGCCTGAATAATAGGAAAACTGTGAAGAAAATACTCAAAAATTGTAAAATCTCACCAACTGGAGCATTTAAAAAACATTAGTTTTATATTAGAATTAGATATTTTAAGTCCATTTAAAAACGTACACATAAATCCTCATCCAACATTATGTTTGTTCGTTTAGTAAAGTTTCAATGACCGCTATATGTTTTTAGATCCAATCTGATATATGTGAAATATGTACAACAGCAAAAATAAACGTTTCAGGGTAAAAACAGCTTCTATAAACCAAAGTGGTCGTATTTAACGTGACATCCTTTTGCACTTGACATGTCTTTAACCCTTTAGTTCCAACAATATGACATTTATTGCATTAATTTTCTGTTTTATACCAGGTCTCATTCAACACATCATATGTTTCTAATTGTTTGTGCTGCTTCTTGTCATGGGGTCAGAGGTCATATTAAGTAGTGACTTCAACCTTTAGAACCCATTTAGTTTAGTTATTATGTCTTTCAAGACCGTGCACATACGTCCTGTATTTTCTTGTTGCATATGAACAAAAGAGAATTAGAAATAAATACATATGCTCATAAAACAACAAAGTTAAAGGTGGCCCAAGAGTTTTGCACAGTACTGTATATTTGAATGATTTTGTGTGTTGGAGGCTCAGCTGGACGATTCAAAATGTGACTTTTGTAATATTTATAGTGTGAAAAGATGAAATATTTTATAATATTTTCCCATTTGACCGTCTACAGCAGTGTTTTTCAACCTTAGGGTCGGGACCCCACGTGGTGTCAACCTGGAGTTCAATTGGGGTCGCCTGAAATTTCTAGTAATTGATAAAAAAAAAACTTACTAATAAAAAGTATATGGTGAGTTGAGAGAGACAATCACAATCCATAAAAAAACATGACAAACTGAAACTAAAGCGCTGTGGTACTGTTTATCTGTCAAATGTTCCTTGTGGTGGGTTTCAGATGCAGCAGCTCTTTCATAATTCCTAGTTTGGTTCTTGTTTGTTCAGTATTCATTGTCAGCCTTGTAAATCCAAGCTGGACT
>JAPQRP010000002.1:9321592-9333123 GCA_037367295.1 Apogon hyalosoma
TCTTCCATCAATATCTGTCATTGTACTGACAAAAACAGTGCTTTTATTCATTCCGTGTTTTCTTTTCTGTCTGTTTTGGTCACATGAAACACACAGGAGTTAGGACTGGATTGCATAACCATTGTTTCTGATGACTTTGGATGGTCTAATAATTTTTTCCTGTGACTGTATATGTAATTTGTACAGTCATATGTCATGTTTTTAGACCATCTGAGCATCAGGCCGCCCATTTAACGTTTAAGACTCTGCGTCTCAAACAAACAGTGGTTGGATTTTATGCTCATATTGTGTTTCAAACTTAAGCTCTTTCTATGATGTTGATATTCTGTAATTATTTTTTCCTAGCAATCTTAACATGAGTAAGTTCTTCCAAGTTGTCCTGGCCTGAAGTTCCCAGTTGGAGGAACTATTATTTTGTGGAGCATTCTGAATACTCGGTACTATGGATGTCCATGTGGTAACATTACAGTTTAACCCTCAAAAACTTTAACATCCACCGGTGAGTAAAAGCAGCTATTGATATGAAATGCTTAATAACTTTTGCAACACTAATCCTATCGATACATGTAAATAATTCAAGTAAAATGCAAGTTCTCAGTGTTTGTGCATCATCATATATGATCCATTTGGGCATTCAGAAGCTCCGTAGTGAACATGGAAACACCATCGTCTACACATAACAGTGGTTGTAGATGGTGGTTTTTAATCTTCATTTACTGATCTATTTTGCTGGTAAAGACAGTTTTCCATCACTTTCCTGATTTGATATAATACCCTTTGAATTTACTGAGCTTTTAAGAACATCTACATGATCAGTAAATTAGATAGAAGAAAATATGTGATTCTTAAGTGTTGTAACGTCCGTCAACATCTGTTGTGTTTTTTTTTTGTTTTGTTTTTTTTTTATTCATGTGACTCTAGTTGCAGAAAAAGGTCTTTCTGTTGCAGTTTTGCGTGATATACCAATTGCGCTACGCCCGAAAAACCACCCCTTTCCAGAGAAAATGAGAGTTTTGGCGAAATGTTTGTTTGTCCATTAGGTACATTTTTACACGTAAGATATATTTGCGCAATTTGAGGGTTAGTGGAAAAGCACCTACTGACTCTATGTAAATATATGTGGTGGTACTGTTCGTCTTTTCCACTGTAACACACTCATACCCGGTATACCTTTGTCAACCCTGTACCCAGCATCCGCCACATTACCAGCCTCTGTGCTGTCAACCATATGTGCAGAGCTTCTCCTAACCTCAGTATGGACTGAAAATGGGCTGTAGAGTCTGCACTGACTGCTGTGGTGAGTAATCTGGCTACTGGCTTTCCGCCCCCACACTGCAAATGTGAGACTGGCCTGCTGGGAGCAAAAGCACTCTGGGGTCTGCTTATCAAAACTCCTCTTGTGATCCCAACTAGCCAGGCCCTTGTGGTTCCTCCTGTGAGCCAGAGGAGATCCTAACTCCAGTAAAGTGGAGTAAGACTTGTGAAATGTAAGAAGCATGACTGCCTTCTGAAATGTGCAGGAATTTTTAATGCAATATTTAATTTCTTTTTACTTTTTATAATGTATCGTAACGCTATCTGAAAAGCCTCTACGTTTATTGTGCATTTTCATGTTATAAAAGCGACTGTATCGTGTGTAATCGTGCGCTATAATTCACATGGGTTAGCGTGCAAACTCCAAAAGTTCGTTTACTTTCCCTCCCCCGTTGCTGACCTTGAATTTCCCATGTCACACACACTTTGAAATCCAGTTTGTTTTGCCCCTTCAAAAGACAACACTCTCACTTTTTCATGGTGAAAATTCTTCAGAGCTTAATTTAGGACACAGATGCCAATAGTTTGTGTATATTTGCTCAGATGTTCTGTATTTATACCCTTTATTACATATACATCATAAGGTATTTTGGACGGATTCTTTAAGAAAGCAACTTTTTTAATGTCCAAGACTTAACCCTCTCTCATCAGTTGAAACAAGATTTAGGAGATAAGGCAAAAATGTAACCTTAACATGAACTTTCCATGAATATATGACCCTGAATGGTACGGCCTTCGTCTGGTGTAAAACTAAATCAGTCCAATGTGTGGCGAATAATCGAGAGAGAACCAACATTTACCGAGCCGGTCTTTCTAGAAACCCGGTTTACTTTTGATCTAATCACGAATTTCATCTGTGAAACTTAATCAAATTTACAACAGAAGAAAGACGCCGTGCAGTCAGATGGTCAGAAATAGATGGTTTTTGATGCTTTTGTTTTGTTTTTTTGTTTGTTTTGTTTTTGAGGTCATTTTGCTATTTCGTCATCCGGGAGGAGAAGTTTACGTGAAATCGGGCATGCAGAGCGAGGTGCCAGACAGTCAACACTTGGCTCCACTAAACAAAGTCAACACAATGTCCAAAGATAGCTGATGGCTGTCAATCAGACCCATCCCCAGCTGCCCCGTCCTGTCAGCTGTCACTCTTTCCCATGGTTCCTCAGGACCAGAGCATGCCTGCCCGTGTTTTTAGACAAACAGATCGAGTTCCTCCTCAAACACGCCGCTGCCATCCCTTTTGATAACAATGTAATAATTCAAAACAAACCATTCGGCTCTTTGATGAGAGCACTTTTATGGGTCACGAAGACTCACCCTCACACCGACATCTGTTTGATTTTATCTTCTTGAACTTTATCCTCTGCAGGAAAATTTACTGGCCCTGACCAGACCAGTGTGTTAAAGTCAGAGTAATAGAGGAGCAAAGATAACCTAGACCCTCGGCAGGACGGCGCGTCTCAGCCCCCCAGACCTGTACGCTGAAAAATACAGTTTAGTCCACGCTCTTCACCATTTAAGGAACATCGCATTATAAGGTCTTACCGCTAAAATCACCTGTGGAACTTTCACTGACACCACGTCGTAAATTGTTTCCGGACAAAATAACAAAGCAAAATACAGTTGTAGACATGTCCTGGTGAAGTTTTCAGCAGATTGTTTTGCACTAAGGATGAAGATAATAAGTGACAATGAAACTGAAATCTTATATTTTTAAATTAAACTTAATACTTAGAGCATGGGAGTCGAACTCATTGTAGTGCAGGGGCCACATTCAGCCCAATTTGATCTCAAATGGGCCAGGCCAGTAAAATAATAGCATAATAGCCTATAAACAATTAGAACTCTTCATTTTGCCTCTTAGTTTTGTTGCAAAACAGTAAAATTAAATTGTGATTTTTTTTTTTTACATTTACAAACTACCCATTCAAAAAATGTGAATAAACTGAAAAACCTGAAATTTCTCAAGAAAAATAAGTGCAATTTTAACAATATTATTCCTCAGCTTATCATTTTTACATGTGCATCACAGCTTACAGATCACAGTGCATCTAGAAATGCACAAAACATTTACTAACAGGCAGAATATTGTTAAAAGTTGAGAACTGAAATGAATTGGACACCCACTCACCCACAGTTGAGTGTGAACGCTGACTCCGTATTGAACCTTCAAAGACCTTTAGTGTTGCTTCAAGGATATTTAACTGGCGCTCAGTAGGAGATGCATCTTAATTAAAATATTCATGATAACATATTAGCAATTTATTTCAAAAACCCATGTAACATATGTTGTTCCACTTCTAATTTACTAGGAATATTTTTGTGGCGATTTTTTTTTTTTTTTTTTTAACTACATTTAACCTAAGTTTTTTATCCCCATTTACTATTTTATCCTGTAGCACAGAAAACTACCTCATTTACAGAATTTATTTTTAATCCTTAATGACCTACAACTGTTTTTGTGGTGACTTCCAACTGAATTTGGCTTTCCATTTCACTTCACCCAAGTGATTTATAACCATTTGCATGCTTTATTTTGCATTTTTCACTGAAAAATCAGGTATTTTCTTATATTTCATTCACTGATCATGTAGATGTTATGATAAAAACTGAGTAAAACTGAAGAAAAAGTAGTATTTTCAGCAAATTGTATCATTAACAACATAAAAACAAGCATCTACAACTACTGTCATTTGTCAAACTCCGTGGGTTTTACTGGTGAAACTACAGAGCTCTGAACGTCCAAATGGATATCTGATGACTATGAAAAGCAGAGAAGCTGAATTTTACCTGAAATATTAGAATGTATTGATAGGATTAGTGGTTCCCAAGTTATTAAACATTTTAGATCAGTGGATGCTGGGGTTTGAAGCTATCGGAAGTGACTGAAAAAGAGATTTTGTCAATTTTCTGCTCATATTTAACCATTGCTCATCCATATATTTTGTATTAACGTCACACATTTTCCCTGTGGCTGGAATGTTTGATATCATTCATTCGTCATTTTTTACTTCATGTGCTTGTTTTACATTATACTCCACATTTTACAGTTTTGGGAACGACTTCACGAAGATAAATGGCACGGGGGTATTATTATTTAATATTGTTTTTTTTATGGTAACGTACCTGTGTGGCTCCAGTACAACATGTGTGAACCAAAAACATCAGAAAAAAGTGAAACCTGTTCCTCTTAATTCTTAATATGAGCGCTACCTTCTCATGCCTCTCTATATTTCTTCCTTTAATAAGGGCCGGGGGGCTGGCTGTGCTCTATAGCCCTTGGCCGTGGTTGGTGTTGTATGCTAAAGCCATGGTCAGGCCCCAGAGATTTCCAGCCTCTTAGATGCCTATAACTCATTCCCAGCCCTGCTTCTGAAGGGAGATTTTCCCCCTCAATCCCAGGCATGAAATATCCTTTCAAAGGCCGCAGACTGGAGACAGATATGTAGGTGTTTTAGATAAGGTAGGAATTGCATTAAAGGATTTTTCCGTTTTAAAGCTGTTGCCATCGTTTTTTGCCCTTTCCCATAGACTTGAGAGGAGAAGCTGAGAAAGGATGGGAAGAGGAGTAAGGGATGTACTTTGGGACGGACTAGTCGGTACATTTGTGGTCAGTTCACAGCTCATAAAAGACTAGCGCTAACCTCAGTAAAAATTGAATAATGTAGAGTGGCTAGAGGTATCACAGAACCCTCTCAAAGAATACTAAACTTATTGAACCAAGTTCGACGGAGAATCCTCCCAGCTCATTGATCTCCTCACCAGCATAATTACAGGGCAGTGAGATGAATCTTCATGTGGAAAGGAACAGAAAATTCAGAGTGATGAATTTTCGGAGTGATGAAGATTCTTGCCAAATGCAACCGTTAAATTAAAAGCTCTTTCCCCAAACCTCAGAATGGGATAATTTTGTTTTGCAAAGTAGAGTGTGGCCAAAAAGAGACTGTAAAAGTCAACAGAGTCTCACCCAGGCTGTGGTGTGTGAAAGTGAAAAGTCAGTTTAAACAGCAGGCTTGTTAAGGCTATAGTATATATGTAGGTATGAGCGCGCCGTCCCGACTTCTCCTCTCCATGCGTCTCTGTTTTAGAAGAGCTTACGCGTCGCTTTGGCATTTACTTTAAAACTTTATAATTATGTGGCCTCTTTTTTTTTTTTCCCCCCCGAGCCGACTGTGTTTACATTTACCAGCTTAACATGCACACAGTCCAGTCCACACACACGGTCCACATGTCGTTCTGCGGCACTGTTTGTTGGACAGGGCTGCAGAGAGATTAGTCGCCTCGTTCCCTCTGGTGCCTCGGCGAAATGTTCTTCACCCGAAGGGCTTGGCTCCTCATTTTCCAATCGGTGCATGAGGCGGGAAAACCACCCTTATTTTGAAACGGCATGCACGCTTGCTGCAGCTGAAATATGAATTAAAATGTTCAAGTCGTGCAAAATAGGGGGAAAAAATTGTGTTATTCAGAAAAAATTTTTGTCATGCTTTTAGCATATTTTGAGCTGATATTTACAAATAACAGCGGGTGATTTAGGACCCACTTTTTCTGAACCCATTATGTGCGGCAACTATTAAATCTGCACCTACGGCAACTTCAACTTGCACTGCAACTCATTTTATTGGTTAACAAAGCACATGAAAAAATGCACGTGTCGTTTGCCTCATAGCATAATTGCTTACATCACATTTTTAGTCACATTGTGATATCTGCATGAAATGACTCAGCAGTGTTAGGAGAGTAAAGATAAGCAGATAACTAGATATATTTGGCCAAAAATATGACTCCTATGAGGCTAACCTGCATTTTTTTTTCAGTTTACTAAAAAAAACCAAAAAAAAACAGACACCTTCGACGTAGGATTATTAAAAAGAGTCGCTTATGTCGATGTATTAATTTGATCCAGTGGTTGTGACACAAAAACATCCACCTATAAATCAAAGTATTCTCACTCGCAGCTGAACTGAGCCTAGATATTTGCTGAAATAATATATCACGTATCTCATATTGAGAAAATTACAGGCAAGCACTCGGAGTCTAGGGAAGGGCGCTCGACTAGACAGGGACTAGGACCCACATGGTCAAAACCCACACATCAGTGGATTGGTAACGGACAGAGAGAGAAAAATAAGAACGGCACACAGATGGGGAGCGTGTAGGGAAAGTTGCTGAAAACGGCTGAAACTGTGGAAGGACGGTCTTAAGTCTGCACACGGCAAAGCTAGACGTTAACTAGCAAAGTATTTCAGAAAATAACTGAGAGCATGTGAAAATGAGGCAAAAAGTATAGGCTGTCTGTGCATGTGTGTGTCTCCTGTCTTCATTGAATCTGCTCTTAGAATAGCTGTCGGATAGCTGGATCTGTAAGGTAAGACTGGTCAGTTTTTATTCTTTTCCAGCGCTGTTTTTTTTTTTTTTTTGTATCCTGTGCTAGATCAGCTCATTGGCTCATTTGTTGTTTGGTGGTTTACATTTTACTTATTGAGCAGTGGAGTTTTGTACAGCCTAGGCAGAGATTAAGACAAATTCTGATAAGGACTGGAAGTTGACTCTCAGCATTAAGGAGGATTAATGTTTAGCTCTGTGTGGCAGGGGCCTTCTCAGTAGCTGTGTTTACGCAGTGTTGCAGACCCCGCATTAATCCGAAATTAGTATAAAAGATCAGCTGTGGCCACTGAGGCGAACCTTCACAGGGCTTAGGCCAGTAATCAAGTCTCACTTTGGGACAATGAGTGGCTGGAAGGTCAATGAGAGGCCTGGGATGAAGGGACGAGGAGGCTGAGGTGGGGGGTGGGAAAGCGGTGAGGGGCTTTTGGGTGACCACATGGTGTAATTTAGGTGAGAGCTACACACACATGGTTTTCTCCCACAGTATGTGCCTTCTTCTCCTGTTCCTGGGTGTCCATGACCATGATTTGTTTGTCTTCCAGCAGCAAAAGACATTAATGTTTATAATTTAACACTTAAAAGACATTTCTTCCTTTTACTCGAAGCCCGTCTGAAATTTTATACGTGTGTTTGATGTCACACACGTTTACATTTCAACGCACTAAGTATTAGTTCTGTCACATAATTATAATGTGTGCTGAGGGATTATAACAATAAATAGTATAAGACTATCTAGCTGCTTGTAGCGTAGAACAACATCTCCTGTTCCAACGCAAACCAACATTAAGCAGAGCTCGTAGGAGAATCACAGGAGATGTCTCGGCTCCAGGACTGTCTTTTACAGGAAAGTAAAACTGTGTCAAATTGAAAATGAGCTGTATAAAAATCAGCAGTAAATTTTCCACTGCCAAAATAGTGCTGGCTGGTGCAACACAAGAGGCAGCACCACTAAATTCAGTTAGGAAAATAAAATAAAGGAAATATAGCGCTGCATAAACCACAGCCCCTGGATGATGAATACTCGCAAAACTGTTGATATCTGCATTATTTTGTATTTTTAAACCACTCACACTGCGAGTGGCCACATTCAGACTTACTTCCAAATGGAGACAATTTTATTGACATTTTAAATAAGGCTCACCATACATGTAGCCTTGTAATGGGGCCAAGTGAACGTCTCAGCTTCTGCAAAAAGTGTCCGAGAAACTTGCCCTTGTAAATACTTTCCAAACTACATCTATAAAGTTCTTTTAATTATTTATTTATAGGGATTTTATAGTGCCTGGGCCCATTACAGTGCCCTTGAAAAGAGAAGAAATCCATCTCCTCAATCAACTAGTCTTGGCACGTGCCAAACTTCATTCAGGGCTAACTTTTCCACAGCAGCTCCACTACGTCTGTCTCACATATAACAACAGACATTCTGCAAATATAAGAGTTGCATCAAGAAAAACAACAGAGGCCCAGCCGAATGATCATTTAGGGAATTTGCACCACATTGTGGTGGAGGCAGCTCTCTTCAAGTGCCAGCAGGGTACCAGTGAACCCCCCACCCCAACCACCCACTGCTCCTGCTAAGATTAGACAAATTAAACACTATTATTCACGTCACTCCCACAGCTGGCCTTTTAAGTGGTTCCATGTTAACTATCATAATGGTTTGCTTTGAAAGCCACAGTCTTCTCCTTAATTTACAATATAAAAAAAACACTTTTGGCCAAGTCCTAGTGGGATTTTTCTTCTCTTCAGCCTCATGTAGTAAAGGAAAATAGGTTTTCTTTACACTACAGTTTGTAGTATTATACATGAATTCCTACTGTAAAACGTCATGCACGGATCATGTGAAATGAAATAGAAGTTCGCAGGGAAAATGCTGTTAGGGCTTGAAAACTTATCATTATTGTTACTTTTAGCTGTACATTTTCTCACAGTGCATCATCTGTTTGTACAGTAAACAGCAAAAATACGCACAGAGTATTTGATTAAAACTCATCTATAATCGGTGTCTGTCCCTGTGCAGTATTTTATCATTTACACGAAGACATTCCAGAGTTCGTATTCCCTCAGAGCGAAGAGTGTAGTAGGTTTTCCAGACTCTCACATCTGTCCATACGTTTTCAATGTAGTCTCCTGTTGAGAAAAAGCCCTTTCATTTTCCCAGTTGTATCCCCGCAACCTGATAATGGATGTGGTATTGGCCGGGGGCCCGTGGACTGAGGACGGCCGGTGATGGATAACCTAGTTTCGGACCCATCATCACTGTACAGCATGTGCCTTATATCTGTGGTAAAATTCCCCCACCCACACTGAGCATGCTCCAGATTTAGGAAGTGACAGTAAGTGGCGTCCTGTTAGCTGCGTTATGGTATTTTTTAGCCCGACTGGGAGCTGCCTTCAGAGCACTAAAGTCTATGTTTTGTTACAGTTTTTCAACTACGCTTCCATATTATCTTAACCTTCATTATGCAACATATTATCATGAATATGTGTGGCCAGGAATAATAACCACAGGTGGTTTGGAGAACAAAAATGGAAATGTCAGTATAATGAGTCCTTACAAAATAAATAAAAGTGGTGTCTGTATATCTGGGAGAAGGCTAAATTTAGATTTTTGGTCTAATAAACAAATTCGAAGTATGAACTGAGCAAATAAATAACCATGGATTGGCTGGAAAATGCACTGTCACAACTGAAAACCTGAGTTCTGAGCTGTTAGGTTGACTTTTTTTTTTCGAAATCATGGTAAATCACATGACGATGTAGTAGAATATGTTGCATTGCCATATATGACCAAATAGTCCACAAAGTAGCTGAAATGAACACAACCTTAAACACTGACGACAGTAAAATGAAACATACATATTAATGCAACCTTAACAATATGATATATAACAGTAAACTATTAATGGTAAAGCATTTTACTGCAAAATGACTGCTTTACCTGTACTTTTAAGTACATTTTGCTAATAATACTTGCATACTTGGACTTAAATAAGGTTTTCGGGCAGAACTTTTATTTATTTTACAGGGCATTATTTTCAGTTTTATATTTAAGGATATAAATATTTCTTCCACTCATGTAATAATATATATTTAGCTTTTATTCTACAGATCTGGTTTGCTTTGGTGATTGTTTATTTTGGTTATAAACTATATTTTAGGTCTGTACATGTAAAACGGACATTTTAACACGTGCAAATTGGTTACCTTTGTACTAAAAAGTGTCCTATATTTAGCCTCAGCTATTTAAAAAAAAAAAGGGAAGAAAAGATTTATACTTATTCTTCCCTCAAAGCACTAGAAACCATGTGAAGAGTGTCCAATAAGTCAGCACACACTGATGAAAACTTGGATAATGTCTGTTTTCGTATTATTCTGGCAACACATATTAAAAACTAAAAAGAGCTGTTAGCAAACGTAACCGAATGTGCATGAGTGTTTTCTCAGAGTACATCAGGGAGACCATAAAACATGGATTTTTCTTACATGATTGCGCGGCTATGACAGAGTCTGTGTGTTCTCACCAAAACCGACTTTTGGAAAACGTATCCAGGGTTCGCTCCAGTTTCGGGTGTCGTAACCAACGCCATCGCTGCAGGAGCCAGGCAGCAGAAGCCTGCTTCCACTGCACATTATTACCTTCGATGAGTCTTGCATATCAACTTCAAATCCATCACCAGGGAAGACAAAAGCTCTCCTGCAGGTTCAGATAGTATGTCTATAATAATAGTGACAAAAGGCCTCACGCTTTTTTTCTGAAACATGATCGCTTTGTCTTCAGTTTTTAGCTTCAGATTCAAGCGTCCTGCTTGTGTTTTGGATGAATAGGAACACTTCTGGTTTCTGTACAGTTTCATTTGAGTCCATTTTTATGGTGCTTTAAAATCATGGGGTCAGCCTTATGTTCCCCAGCACCTATATTTACAGATGGTTAGCCTCGTAGCATAATTGCCAAAGTCATACACTATATGGACAAAAGTATTGGGACACTTTGAATTCAGGTGTTTCTTTTCTAACAGGGGTCTGGAATACAAAACAGTAATGAAAAATGTCATAATATTGTTTTATATCAAGATAAATATCATTGCATTGATTAGTTTGGTTTAAATTGCTACCTTTGCTTCCAAAATGCCTGAGATGGTTTTTACTTAACTTATCTCAACATTGATTTTGTTTTGTTTTGACTATGATTTTAAATGTTCTACCACTAAATTTCTAAAATATTTTTCATGCCCTGACTGTAAATAATAAATACAAATCTAGCATGTGTTTGTTTTATAGGATGTAGGCAAAAACCTTGGCCTAAGAGCATAATCTGCTGCAAGTACATCATGGTGCCTGCTCAAACATTGTACTGATGAACCTATAAACTTTTTAAATTTGATTTCTTCTAAAAGGCCTATAATTTAATTGGTAGCTATCTAAATTCCCAGACCTGGAATGTCTAGAGCTACAGTATCCATTTTCAAAACAAACAAAACACTGTGCGATATATAAAACATATTTGAGCTATAAATGCAAAATTATTCTTGTTGTCAACTTATTTGTTTTTTCAATACTCTTATACTTGGTACTAACAGCTGCAGTAGTAGTAAATCAACTGTTAGTACTTGTATTTGGAGTAGTAGTATTAACAGTTATGTATTAGTAGCGACAGCAGTTGTAGTTTTTAACAGTTGCAGTTCAGTTTGCTGTGGATCCATGTGTTTCCACCCAGACCCCCCCCCCCCCAAACCCTCTCTTTAACCCCAACTGGTCACGTCAGTCGTCCATCCTCCAGGAGTTGGGGTCTGCTCCAGGTTTCTGCCTGTTAAAAGGAAGTTTTTCCGTGCAAC
>JAPQRP010000002.1:9401613-9413040 GCA_037367295.1 Apogon hyalosoma
CCAAGTCTGACCCCCACTATTTCATTTTGCAGTGAGGATATGGAGGAGGCATAAGAAGAGAGGTTGTGCAGGTACACACCATGTAAAACTTAACCTCCAATATCTGCATCTTCTGAATTAAAGGGGGGGGGGGATCACAGATGATGTAGAGCAGGTGAAGAGAAGAACTGAGGAAAATGGTTAACAGCATGACTGCATGCAAATTCCCCCCGACTTGAATTATCATAAGCAAACAGTGTGAGCCTGGACTAATAAAACCCCATCTGTGTAACTTCATATCGAGGTAGTATGAGGGCTGCGATAATGAATTTTGTAATATCCCACCGACAGACATCTCAATCAGACTCTAATCCCGTGATTTTACGACGGAATCACTGCACTTTCAGCCGCAAGCTGCACCAAAACACAAGATCCGGATCATGCAAAACACGACGGTTTTCATAAATCACTGTACAAAACAAGTATCACACAAAATAAAAAAAAAAAAACAACCAGAATGATATGGGTCGGATTTTTTCCTCCTGCGTAAATCAACCTGCTTCTATTATCTATAAAACTTCACAGGTGAGCACGTGATATTTTTACTAAAACAAGTGGATTATTTAAGCACAACTGAGTTCATGTTTTCAATCAGAAACCGTCTCTTCGTGCGTATTTTTGCGCGTCACAGATCACATCCTAATTTATTTTCTGTATTTTACGCATTTAATTTTATCCAACATCTGCACTGTTTAAGCGTCTGAATTTCACTCTTGTGCATATTTTAACCGTGTTCCTCATGACCTCACGCATATTTCCCCTCCTCCTTAAATGCATTTGGACACGTATCCTTTAAACTAACCCACTATTCTTCTCTGTTTTACGTTGATGCCAAAATTATGGTCTGCAAAAGGCGCAGTTGTGTGACTGTGAGGCTCTTTATCATGTCTTAGAGGCTAATTATGGCTTTTGTCTTTTTTTTTTTTTTCCCAGAAGCGGTTTCCTAAACAGTGATAATGGACTCCCACTGCCGCAAACTCGCCACCACCTGCGCACAAATAGGTGAGTATTTGATGCACGTGGACCAGGTTGAACCACTGATGACACCCAACAGCAACGATTCAAAGGAAATGTTCTCTTAAATATTGAACTGCAACATAAAATAATTGACACTGAAACAACCTTCTTTTTTTTTTTTTTTTGCCAAATCTATTATGTGGGACATTATTTACATCATTTCCCAGCTTTTTTTTTTTTTTTTTATATATACAATTTTATTTGCACGATCACAATTATATGCCTTTAAATGTTATTAATAATAACATAAGTGCTATGCAAGGTAAACATTATTAGAAATTAGATTTGCTCTTGTACAAAAAAAAAATAACAAATAGGCTGAATGCATTTACTATTTTTACTGAAATTGTGCAGAAATGTCCACAAACAGGCCAAAAAGTCTTTAATTGGTCTAGTCAGTCACCACTTTATAGCTTGTAATATTGGTGTTAAACGGCTGCTTTGTGTTCGTATCGTTTAATTGCTTTCACGTGAAATGTGGAGGTGTCTGAAATATTTTCCTCGTCAGGTCAGAGATGTTGCTGTTGAATCCTGGTTGTTCTCTGTCTTAGAGGGACACCTGCTGGTGGGTAGTGTCTGTGCAGCTTTAATGTCTGAGCATCACCTGATAAGGGAATTATCTCGTTTTTTTAAAAAAAAAAAATAAAGAAAAATATGTGGCCAACAGAGACGATTTCAGACGGTTAAGAGTTCCTTCTTGTGGCTTCGTCGCGTGTTTTCCCTTCGAATAACTGTTGTAGAATCTGTTTTCGATTTCCCACAGTAAAGTCTCCGAATAAACCCCAATGAGTTCCTGCACAATAGATGGAATCCTTTTGCAACGACAAAAAAAAAACAAAAAAAAAAAACAGAGATGTGTTAATTATTCTCCAGTGCGTTTGGGAAATGACATCAGGTCTTGTTAGGGTCTTAAATGAATAACCGATACCGCTCATTTGGTTCCATTTATGTGGCATTGATGGAATAATAAGCGACACTGTGCTGGCGCTTCACACTGCGAACAACCATCGATTAAGAATAATAGGATAACTAAAATAAAAACTGAGTTACATGGCAGCCAGAGTGATGCTGACACACACACACACACACACACACACACACAGTAGCGTCAACTGTTTTGCTGTAATATATGCAGCGCTTGGTGGATTGACTCCAGGGAAAACTAAATGTATAATGAAAGCCCATTCGTGAGGAGGAATATCCTAATGGAGGAATCTGATGTCTCCTTAATCCTATGTAAAAAGCCTTGTCGTCTCCCCCTATATTGACTGAATTGCTAATTAATGGCCCTCTATGGCGGAGGCCTATTGCGCGCAGTAATCCGCAGAAGAGAGATAAAGCATTCAGAAGGTAGAAATGAAGAGGAAACCGATAATCCACTTCAAGTTTAGTATTACAATACGGCCTGGAGGAAAAAGGAGCAACAGACTGTTCGCTGCTGGGCATAAAATAAGACCTGGAAAAGATCAGGTTTTTGAAATTATCCAGAAAAAGGAGAAATTATTAAGGAATCAATGCATCTGCAAACTGATTATTATTATTATTATTATTATTATTATTATTATTATTATTATTATTATCATTCATTACATACATCTTAATCCTGTAAAGCCTGAGCTATTAAATTTGTATTATTTTATTGTTAATATTGACAGAAAATTCCAGTTCTTTAAACCCGGAGCCTTTATTGGTCCTTCTGAACCACCAAGTTTTATTTATTATTATTATTTTTATTATTATTATTATTATTATTTTTTACTTCTTTTTTTTTTTTTTTTTTCAAAATATCGATTTCCATGTACGATTTTCAATTTTGTATCATATTTGCTACATCGGGTCTCCATGCTCAAATATTATTTTTCAACAAACAAAAACATAATATAACACCAACTGGCAATTCCTTTTCAAAATCTGCAAAGTTCCTCCTCCTTCCTCATTCATAAGAATCTCGTAGTGTCACAAATTCCTCCCCTCTGGTGGATTATCCGTCCATTGCATGTATCTAATTGTATACATCAGGATTTTCAAGAAAAAACGTATCACACTGATCATGTAGAGGGCTTCAAAACTCACGTGTCAAATATGATACGTTCGGCGTTATAGGGTTAATACTGAGTGTGTGTTGGCTGTTTTGACTGTGTGTGTGTGTGTGTGTGTGTGTGTTGCATCAACTCTACGGTCTGCTGGTATTTATATATCAGGGGCTTTCAGGGGATAAGCCCAGTTACTTCTTAACAGCGCCAAATCCAAATGTGCTGGCTGAATAGATGTCCGCCTCGCCACGTGGAGCTGTGGAGCGAGGATCAATGTTGTTTAATGATGATGATGATGGTGATGATGATCGGGGCGTAATTTTCAGGCTATTTTCCATGGCTGAGTCATATTTATTAGGCTTACAGTACAACACAATGGGTCCATCACTTTAATCACCTGTTACCCAGGTGACATCCCTCCATTCTCCAACTCCAACCCTGGAAATGAAAGGCGAATTTTGTTTGATTAGACGTGTTTACTTTGCCTTAATGCGCCTCAATCTTTAGGGAATTAGATTTTTAAAAAAGATGGCAAATCAGCTCAAACTCATTAAAAGTCCTCCTTCAGAAATTCTTAGGCAAATGAGAGTCTTATCAGATTAAAAAAGAACACTACAGGAGAAGCTCGCCGAGAATGACGAGGGGTCCTAACGCAAAGTGAGGAGGGAGATCCAGTTAAGCACCCTGATAAAGTAATCCGTCGTCAACAAACTGAGTGTACACGTTTAACTGTGGCTCCGGTGGGGCTGATTTAATGGATACTTGAACCTTAACTCCGTCGAGGTCAGGAGGATTGTCTCATTTGACAACTAGTATGAGTGACGACGGGTTTCCTCTGGATGTACAGACGAAATGCAAAAAAAAAAGAAAAAAGAAAAAAAACTGTCATGTTGGATGTGCGTGTCCTTATTTCAGCCTAGAGGACATCCTACATGAAACATGCTCAGATGGACTCGGACGCATTTTTGCAAACATATTTCTCCTGCATGAACACATGACACCTAAACATCTAAATCCTCTCGCCGCACATGTGCTCCTTTAACGCACGTCTGGCAGTTTAGCGTCAGTTGACAAGTGCACACATTGCAGCAGGCTCTGCCACATCCCCACAGTGGGAGTTACTATTGTTTTCTCCGGTGTGTTTCCCGTCCATTTCTATTCCTTTCACGGGATCATTGTGCTGTAGGTTTTAGTGTTTGATATTCGGCGTGCATCTCTTTTCATAGAGCTTTCAATAAGATCCGCTCGGTGGCTTGCTTTATCCACACTCAGTCCCTGAGTAAACTGCGGTGACAGAGCCTGCGCGCACGCAGCTCAGCTTGGGTATCAATAGAACTGCATCGTTTTACTGGGCCACTGGACCCATCTCATAAAATGAGGCCAAACTGCGTTATTTTCATTTTTATTTGGTCTTGGGCTGCTGCGCAACAGCACCACAGCGCGCCGCGGGTACACCGTGCGTCCCATCTCTCTTTACATGCTTTTATTTGGAAGAGAAAAATAAGCGCCAGCCTCGGTATAAACACATTGGCAGACATATCTCGTTTCTGCAAGCTCCGGTTGGTTGGGCACACCGTCATACTCACATGGATGTGCCTGTCAGAGAGAATATGGGCGGGCGCAACATGGTGACGTGGAGGTCTGGAGAGAGGCGCGGCAGTGCATAGGCAACAGCTGAAATGAACAGAGCGGCGTAGTGTGTGTAAGCCTCTGGATCTAATATCACCTACCTGTCCTTGTCACTCTGATAGTCAGCCGAGGAAGCTGCTGCTGCTCCCCCGATGCTCGCATGGCAGCGCTCAATGGCCTATTTTAAACAAGTTTCCAGTTTATACAGAAAGAGGCTTTCATCTCAGTCGCCAGAGGAGCCGCGCTGCTGTGCGTTTTTTGGAGAGCTGAACACATTCCGCACACGGACGACTTTCCGCTCACCCTGCCTGTACTAAAGGGGACTTAACCTGCTTTTGACAGCCAGCCGTGCGATCTTTTACCGATGAACTCTATGAGGGATCCATTAAACATAGACCATCACCACATAACAGGGAATAAACTGGCCTCTACGCACCACACGGCTCTGGCAATGGCCTCCAGTTTACAACCGCTGCAGCGGTCTGTGGACTCTAAACACCGGCTGGAGGTGCACACGGTGTCAGACACGTCCAGTCCGGAGTCTGTCGGTAAGAGGCACCGAGGTGTACGCGTTCTCTGCGAGGCGATAACAAACAAACTCCGTGTGTGTTAATCAACCCAAAAGGGCTTTTACGCACCATTATGTAACTGTCTTTATCTGCAGATACTGGTTCGGACGCTGCCGTGTGTGTGTTTTTGTGCTTGTTGTTAAAGTTTACATGTTGTTTAGATGAAATAATTTACCTCAGAATAAATTTGGCAAATATTCCCCTAAGTGCCAAAAGTGGAGATAAGATCCAAAATATTTTTCCGAACTAAACTAAAGCACCACTTAAAAGCGTACGCGTGGATGAAGTGCTTTATTTGTATTCAGTGCAGTGAAGGAGCTCCTGTTTTTCTCTCGTTCGGCCTTAGTCGTCTTGACCCTGACTGAATACGTTTTTTTCCTATTAACAGAAAAAGAGAAGAGCCAAAATAAAAACGACGACTCTTCAGATGACCCCTCTAAAAAGAAACGGCAGCGGCGGCAGAGGACTCACTTCACCAGCCAGCAGCTGCAGGAACTGGAGGCCACTTTCCAGAGGAATCGCTACCCGGACATGAGCACAAGGGAGGAGATAGCCGTGTGGACCAATCTGACAGAGGCCCGGGTCAGGGTAAGAATTCCCTTGAGTGTAAACAAAAACAATTCCTGCGTCTAATTTTGGATAATTATTACCAATCCAACCGTTTGCCTCAATAACATCATGCGTCTTAATATTTTTACGCACGAACGCCAAACTTCACACACAGCTGAAAGTGCTTTAAAATAACACTTAACACCGCATTTATCTGTGAAACAAATAATCCGACTCTTGTTTAAATATGCAGCCAGTTGAAACCTAATTAAATTACGCTTTGCATGTGTATATTATCAGACTAAATATAATTACTGTCTTTACGCGCAATTCAAAATAATCCATTTTCACAAATCGCGTCCTCGTCGAACAATAATTATTAAGTTCCTGTGTCACAAAATAATTTATTTGTTATTTGGATGTCACGTGTAATTACACTTTAATGAGGTTGTTAACATCACAGGCTATTGACATTAGTCGGTGACAGATACCAGTCGCGTTCTCCTCTTCGTGTGAAAGAGGTGCAAAGCTTGTATTTTGCGATTGTCGCCCTGGCGTTGTGTGATTAAGGTCAGCGTGTTTGTGGACGCCTGTGGAGCAATACACATCCCCTCCACATTAAGATGCAGTGACAGGCCGGTGTGTATTCAGCTCAGATAAAGGCGGAATCAAAGCGGGAGCGAATGAGGCGGATTAATAAACAGGTCCGTGCGTAAAAGCGTCCGGAAAACACGAGGAATTATAGGGAAATGAGTGTTCAGAGCGTGTTTCGGTAGAAATAAATCAATCAGTAAAACGAGAAATAAAATCCCCTGACTTTTTGTTTTGCTTTGCTCTAGGTCTGGTTTAAGAACCGGCGAGCCAAGTGGAGGAAACGGGAAAGGAACCAACAAGCCGAGCTCTGCAAAAACGGCTTCGGCCCGCAATTCAACGGACTCATGCAGCCCTACGACGACATGTACCCCAGCTACACGTACAACAACTGGGCTGCCAAGGGCCTCACATCAGCCTCTTTATCCACCAAAAGCTTCCCTTTCTTCAACTCCATGAATGTCAACCCCTTGTCCTCTCAGACCATGTTCTCGCCGCCCAACTCCATATCCTCCATGACTTCCAGCATGGTGCCCTCGGCGGTGACCGGTGTGCCGGGCTCCAGCCTCAACAGCCTCAATAACTTGAACAACCTCAGTAACCCGTCTCTCAACTCGGGGGTGCCCACGCCGACCTGCCCTTACGCGCCTCCTACCCCCCCTTATGTGTATAGGGACACTTGTAACTCCAGTCTGGCCAGCCTGAGACTGAAAGCCAAGCAGCACTCGAGTTTTGGATACGCCAGTGTGCAGAATCCAGCCACTAATCTGAGCGCTTGCCAATACGCCGTGGACAGACCAGTCTAATACCTACCTGCACTGCAAAAAATAACCACCTTAGCAAGTCATTAGAGGCTAGGAGTGACGCTTAGAATTGCTATCGGTCTGTCAAGGAAGTGAGGAAATCTGCCAAAAGGCGGTGAGATAATTTCACCCTTTTCCAAACTTGTTTTTAGGAAATTTCCTGATCAGCTTCACCTTTTTTTTTTTTTTTTCTGAGGTTGATTTCCAGCATTCTGCCTTTTTTTTTCCTCCTCAAGATACTGCGGCTTATTCACTGAAAATTCTAAATAATATATATATGTGTGTATTAAAAACAAAAGGAGAATATCCCATGGCGTCCAGTTGGAGCGTTTTTGTTTGGGTGAACTGTTGGTAAAGCTTAAATGACTGGTTACTTTGGTCATTTTTTGCAGTGTGTGGTTAATCACAAACAGCCGGCCACAGGAACAAGAGACTACTACAACTACTTTTTCATTTTTCATAAAGGGCACTAGAAGACTGAACCACTGAAACAAGCTCAACTCCTCGTCGGAGTCAAACAAAAATGGGAATTTTTTCGGTTTATTCCCCTTTGATGAGAACAGGCCTGTTTCACACTGTGACACAGTAAACGCAGCAGGCCGGGTTCGTGTTTTTGGTTTTTTTTTTTTGTTTTTTTTTCATTGCTCGTCATGAGGGTTTTTTTTTTTTTTTTTCATTTTTCTGGTGGATTTTGGACGTTAACTATTGACTGAAAGGTTGTATATATTTGACTTATCATCTCCTGTTGTTTGAGGCGAATGCGCTATAACCCTCCAGTCTTCTCCAGGTTCAATTTATCAACGCATGTGGAAAAAAAAAAAAACAACAAAAAAAAAAAAACAACCCTAAAAAGGAATCATGTTTTGCTTGCAAACAAAAGGGAATGTACATACTAAAACGCACCAGTTGTGTGTTTCTAACATATTATAAATTTATTATTAATGTCTGTGTGAATATCGATTTAGACTAGCAATTCTGGATTTAAAAAAAAAGAAAGCATCAAAATGTTCCTGCGACAGATTATTTGGTTTTTGCTCTGTGTATACTATTTGGTACGGAATTATGATTTTTTTTTTTTTTTTTTTTTTTTTTTTTCAACATCCAAAAAAACTATTGTGTTTTATTTAATGGAAGTAAATATATTGTTCAAAACATCCTGCTGGAAGACTTTTATTGAATCTTTGTGTTGGTAGTCTGTTAGTGGAGTGTAAAGTAATGACAGTGTGTCTATAGCCTTTCGATTATGTGTGGTACTTGTGCGGCTAATCTATAGAGGAAAACAATGGGCCGCTCCAATACACATAGAACCGAGATGCTCCGTCAGATTAACTGCTGAATACATGTCTGCCTGCTCTGCCAAAGACTTCGGCTGGTCACTGGTGCTTGAAATAACATGGGAATCAACAAACAGGAGTTGGACCACACAATGACAGCAGTCCATTAGAGTTGTTGGGGTTTTTTTGTGTTGGAACTCGGCAGACATCTCTTTGAAGCTGGATTTGAAGTAATAGTTTAGAATCTGAGGCTGGAAATATAGAATTTATTCAAGTTTTAAGCACGGATGCATTCATTTAAATAACTGAGCGCACATTTTAAACAGGACTTTAAATGTGGGTCAAATATGATGTGTGCGCGTGTTTTTCCAACTTTTTTTCCCTCCCTGATTGAAGAAGTGTAAAGTAACCTCCTCTTGTTTGCATTTGCATTACAGTTTTTTCTCGTTTTACGTCGCGCTTTACGGTGCGTAAAAAAAGCGCCAAAGCGAAACAAAAGCCACGGTCTATGATTCACCGGCTTGAACAAACAAGCGCAGAGGTATGTGGGCCGATGCTGACTGATTCGGGGCCGGGGGGAAGGCGGGGTAGGCAGGAGAGGCAGCTCCATGGCTGCGCACACCGGCAGTAAACACCGCAGAAAGAGCCGGAAAGAAAAGCCTGGCTCTAGTTCGACCCACATGAGTTGCGTGCGTAACGGAGATCACCAGTTGTTCCTCTTTTTTTTTTTTTTTTTTTTTTAATTTCCGTGTTTGATGTCTATGTGGGATTGTGTGAAACTGTCGACACCATTAACAAGAACTCGAATATTCGCTTTAAAAGACAAATAAACGCGGCGACATGGTAAGGGGAGTTGATTTAGGATCTGATGTCACTCTACAAGAGGCCTTAAGTCATCTCTCAAGGGGGGTGGGGTGTGGGGGGGTTATTATGAAGAGAAATAAATCACAGTTAGTCTAAATGTTGCTACGACACAAACTGCAAAATAAATACAAGAATGATCCCGTTATTTTTTTATTTACATCAGCACAACAGGTTTGAGCTGCGTCCGGTCTCGTCCTCTCCTCAACTTCCAGAATTAGGTTTAAATCTAAAACCTGCGGGACATTCTGACATTCTGCTGCACCTTTTGGATGGAGTCGGTAACGTAGACGTAATAAACATCCGACAGGGATAAGCTGCGGCTGCTTTAGAGCCCAATACGCAAGTCTGCACCTCAATACACATCCGCACAATCCACATGTGAACAGAGGATGGATGACCTGAGCAGAGGGGAACCTTCATTTGGCTCAAACGGCGTCCAGGACTGCAGACCTTCTGCTTCTGCTCCTCATGCAACCACAAGGTAAGAGCATATTCAAGTGCAGATGAAAACAGATGCATGTTCATGTACTCAAACAACGGAAGAAAATGGGACTGTTCTCAGATAACGTTTGGTCCCTCTAAAAAAAAAAAAAGTAAAGCTTACTCTGTCCAAACTCAATATGGAGCTAAATTGACTCTTTTTGAGGGAAAATACTTTTGACTCAGGGAAAAAATGCTCAGTAATTTCACCTGTATGTTAGTAATTGATTACAGGGGAAAAAAAAACAAAAAAAACAAAAAAAAAAAACAAACACTCAAACTAGACTTTTATTTGACCCGTGGTTGTTTATTTTCTTCTCTCATTCTGGTTAAATTATTCCAGATCACTAACTAAATAATCTAAATGATCTTTAATCCTAATTCAGATCCTGCAGCGTCATTTGCCTTTTCATTTTAAACTACAAAAACACGGACCCCATAAGCCTGTTTACGCGTATTATAATTGAAGAAATTCAACTTTATGCCCATGTTCCAATAAAAAAAAAAAAAAGGGTGTCAGTGTCGGATACAAATTAAAATGTATGTCTTTTGTTTCATTTTCGGACATCTAAAGCGCGCAAGTCTCACATCTTAATGCGAGATTAGTTCCGCCAGATGAGTTGAAAAAGTGTGGGATTTAACGCACCGAGTCGACTCTGCGTTCACCTCCGCTCCTCTGGGAATTCAATCAGAATCTAAGAAGTGCAAATATCCAAACATGTATCCTAACACCTCCAATCTAAATAATCAACAAGCTCTCAATATTCACAACAGCGGCTGGTGCAGCAGAGAGGACACCTCCGACTGGCTTTTTTCTTCTTTTTCAGAATAGTGCAAAGGAGATGCTGTATAATTCTATTCTAATTAGGCTATTTTTACTGCGATTTTGCCACTATTTTTATGCGTTTAGATAATAATTTTTTAAAAGTGCAATTGGTTGGTAAATTTCTGTAAACATTTAGCAAATCAGCCAAGAAAACAGAAGATAATATGACGTTTTTGATTTATTTTCATTCTAAAAAAAAAAAAACAAACAATTGCGCGTGTCAAAAAATAGAAATATTCTTTAAAAGACAAAAAAAAAAGTCAATAATAAATGAGACGGATTTTACATTTTACTTTTTTACACACGTGCCAACAATGAAAATGACGCACAGGACAGGACACGTTTGCAAAATACACGGTTGTCGTTTTAGTACATGGCGCTTTATAACTTTTTTTTTTTTTTAATCAAGTGAAATCTGCTGCTCATGCACTGCGAAGGTTCTAAAAGTTTCAGACTTTGCAGGATGAGCGGATTAATAGTGTACTTTTAGGGCTGCCTTTTTTACGCATCGGCTCCAAATCGACGCAAAAGGTGATGGAGTCCGTGTGACGTCAGATCTGTATCTATTGATTCTATTTCTATGTTCAAGTGGAACCATGGGACATAGAGGATAAACTACCAACAAACACGTAACTCGTTTTTCTTCGGTCACTTTGCCCCTGAGAGCAGCGGTGAGGGCTGCTGTGTGTGTGTGTGTGTGTGTGTGTGTGTGTGTGTGTGTGTGTGTGTGTGTGTGTGTGTGTGTGTGTGTGT
>JAPQRP010000002.1:9444413-9462295 GCA_037367295.1 Apogon hyalosoma
CCCAGCACCTCCCACTGTTGATAATGCTCTTCTAACCTCTTTGTGTTTCCGGCTATAATTTTTTCTGTTACAAATTGTTGTTATATTTTATTCCTAAAATTTGACCAACAAAGATCTTCCCTACTCTAACTTTTGAAAACAAAGATTTTTCCCAATAGTATAGTTGTATTTACCAGTTTAACTGAATTGTTATATAAGATTCCTAGAATTACATTTATGGGACTGATGTCGACCTTGATTCCAGAGTGGATCAACCATTTCTGAACCGTAGCCCAGAACTGTGATACATGGGGGTAAAAATACAAGTGCATTTATTACTATTTACTATATGACTCCAGCCAAATTACTATCATTTTAAGTATTTATTTCGCCTCATGCTTAAGGAGTCTTGGCCTTTGTGGGTCTCCTTTATGGGCTACTTACTATAAACATATAGAACTGAATTATGTATGACCCATAGACTGTATATAATTAGAGGACAGAAGAACAGTGACGTCAGCCACTGGTTTCTGAACTGCCATTTTAAAGCCAGTAATTTACAATTTGACCATTGCATCATCTTTTTGGAGCCAAAAGTGACTATATACATGTGAAGTCCTGCCCTTTCTGGTTGTTTCCTATAGCACCTTATTTTGTGAAACAAACAAAAAAAAAAAAGTATTGCATTCAGTAGCAAGAGACAAGTAATTATTTCTATCCCCTTGGAATTATGCATCGTTTACACAGAGCCTTGCTTGTCCATTTCCATGATAATTTTTCAAGTCCAGAAAGTCACCCTTTGTGGTAAAACTGTTGAACTGTCAGACTGAAAATACACAAACACCCTGCATCCTTACAGACTGGAACTACATCCACAAATGGACATCCATCAGTCCTGGTGCATCTACAGTCTGTCCGTCCATGGGAGTGGATCTCTCCTTCCCTGTGGTTCTCCCTGATGTTTCTCTTTTCCCACTGGGTTTTTGGAGTTTTTCCTTGCTGAGGAGGGTCTAAGGATTTATTACTTTTAACTATTTGATTTTATTGTTTTATTTAGAGCATTGTTGTGGTTTTATGTATTAATTTTTTTGCTTTTATTAGTTCTTTTAATTGTTTTATTGTTTGTATGATGTGCAGCACTTTGGAAATGTTCTTGTTATTTAAATGTGCAAAAGAAATAAAGTGGATTGGATTGGATTAAAGGGCGGGGGATGGCCGGGACATTAATCCATTTTGTCTACCCTTGCTATAGATACAGTCAGCAAGAACGGGAACACCCACAAACGTCACATCCGATTAGAGCCACGGGGGAAAACAAACTGGTCTCTGCCATTAGCCATAATGCTGAAGTGTTGCTGTGTGCCCTTTTGCACCGCAAATAAACAAACAAAAAAAACACTGACTAAAGTTTTACATTTTACTAAATAATAAAAATGGAACCATAAAGGTGGACAAACTGGCTTCAAACTATCAGCAGAGTGAACGAGTTTGGCAGATTATGGACCCAACAACAAAACATGTATGTCTGCAGTCAGCGCTTCATTTCAGGTCAGTTTAATGGAATGTGAACCATTTCCAAACAATTGTAGACTGTGTCAGGGGTATCAGGAATATTAGATTAATTGTTTAAAATGCTAGTGAACTTCGTACTACATTTGTAATTTGTGTAAATTTCCTCACAGCACGTACAAAAGTACACATTCAGTATCTAAGCAAAAGTACAGACACTTGTGTACTAAAGTCTGGTAAAAGTAGAAGTACTGATTAAAGTTCTTTACTGAGTACGGTATATGTAAAAAAAAAAGGGAAAAAAAAAGTGCTGGCTCTAATGTACTCCAAGTGTAAAATCAAATCTAGCCGTCTGAAGGACATTTCTATTGCTTGTTTCTGTGCAAAATTAAAAGAACCTCACATCATATTGAACCAACAACAACATTAACTTTAATTCATCTATTTAATGTCGGGTTTAATTCATCCTATCTATAGTAAAAGTGATATAGTCCTTTACCAGGGTGACTCCATTATGTAGCAGCAGATGTCTAAATTACTCTTCATTCCACTGAGTCGATCATTTGCCCAGTCCTTTAAAATGTATCAACAACAATCCAACCGCAGTGGATTAGATTTTTTAATATATCGATCCTTGTCAGAAAGCAATAGCGACTTAAAGTATGTCATGACAACTTGTTTGCGTTAGCAAAACAAGTTGAAATTCCACGTTTTTACATTATAGCGAATGGGGGAGAAGGATTGTTTTCCCCCTCGGGTTTCCCCGCCCCCAGCTGTGACGTCATTGCCGACTATATTAGGGCCTGTCCCAAAGTCCCCCCTTGGCCCTACAATTCGTCCCTATCCCTACGTTTGGAGTCATGTTTCGGAGGGGTAGGGTGTCCCATTTCTCTTTAGCATTGAATGGGAGTGGACATTCTGCCCCTTCGAACAGTCAGTTTGGATGCAGACTCGCGACGATTGCTTCAGACGGAGGGGAAGAATTTGCCACCCATAATGCCTTGCGCCACCCACAATGCTTTGCGAACACTTCCACTTCCCCCGCGTAAACATACGGTAATCATGGCAACAGGAGCTGGAAAGGAGTCGCACAAATGTAAGTTTTCTTTGTTCTAAGTGGAAAAACACAATCCCCTCCTTTAATTTGTTTAGATGTGATTTCATTAATTACTACAGATCTTTTAAGTTTATGGAAAAAATGTCAAACAAAGCCAGAAAACTTTACATTAGTTTATCTAAGTCCTTGCTGTTTTAAATGCATCTTGCCTTGGTCTTTCGTGCTGTAATGTACTGTCATATATACATATAATTGTTTTAAATGTATTTTATTTTTTCTGTTTCTTTATTTTCCATACATTTCAAGTGTCTTATTCTTTTTGTTTATATTGTTTCAGATATTTTCAATAGTTCTGTTTTACCATTCCACCATGTCTCCTATTGTATTTCTGTTTTACTCTTTTGAAATATTGTCCCATTCGAGTTTTGTAAACTGCTTTGTGCCAATAATAAAAAAAAATGTAAGTTTTCTTTTCAAATACCAATCTTCTTTGCAAATCTGATGGTACATCTTACTTTTTGCAAACGAAAACATATGTCGAGTTAGAATGTTACATTTGTTATTTTTAGACTATCATAATTACCGTGCCACCTTAACTCAAGTTCTCTAATTTTGTAAATCCCCTTACACAATAATAGTGGCAATATCTTGTACAATTGTTGGGATGTCGATGATAATCTATAAGAAAAGACGTATAAGATGTATAAAAACAAATGCTGCGTTCCAGACCACCCGTAACTCGTGTTTTTCCAACCTTCTACCGGTGAAAATGCACTGGAATGGCAGTCAAACCCGTGACTTCCCACCCGTGAACTCAACTAGATCCACGCACTCCCAGTTCCGAGTTCTGACGTCACATAGCCCGTCAAAACAACAATGGCGGCCCCCGTAGATGCGGCGCTTATGCATATTGTTCATTAAAACACGGTATTACTCTAACATTATTTATCTGTAAATGTTCTGCATAATAAACAGCTGCTCTAAGCTTTAGTTAGTTTTCAGTTCATTGAGTGCAACAACAAATTAATACCAAATACGTATCCAAATATAGCCTACAACAACCGTAACATAAAAGGTAGAACAACTACTCTTGCCATATGCGCTGTTTTTCCTACTCTGTTTCCCTCAAATAAGCCAAAAGCAAACACCTCTGGGAAGAAATGACAGTAAATGGCGATCCGCCGTGCTGGTTTGTTTACATCTAGTTCCCACAATTCCTTGCGGTCCGGCAGTTTGGCACGACTTCCCTGGAACGCTACAAAGTCGTGAGTCGTGGTTTGAAATCGTGATTTACGGGCTCAAAAACCTGCCTGGAACGCAGCAAACGATTCGTCATATATGCGACCTCGTCACTTATTGATGACGTCAGTGTCTCTTTGCGTCAGTAGAAATCCCCACCACTTGCGACTCCGTTCCGAAGCGGACTTCAAAAACGAGTGGACTCCAAAACGAATGCTAGTTGCCAAAGGGGGACTTCGGGACAAGCCCTTTCATCTTTTTTTTTTCTTCCTTTTTTACTATCCATTCATTTACAATTACAAAAATTACAAACACTCGATGAGGACTATATACAAAACAAACGCTAGGGGGTGTCAGAGGACAGTGAAAATATACTCTTCAATAAAGAAAAGAAAAAAAACAAAACAGTACATCTTGTGTTCGGAGCATACATATTAAAGTAACAAATGTTGTGCAATCTGATGGCTGGTGATCCTTGCAGTTTTCCATTTGTTTTGTGTTTTCAGGGAACTGTAGTACATTTTGAATTCACTAATGAAACTTTTTTTTTTTTTTTAATCAAGTTTAATGTACAAAACAAACATGGCGTACATTCTTTTACATATTAGAGTAGGAGGGGGACAAAGGGCATAAAAGAGATTTTAAAAAAAAAAATAATAATAAAAGTTAAACAGAGGCTAGGGTTTTTCCTTCTTTTTTTTTTTTTTTTTTTTTGTAAGTCACATTATTTTTCAATCAAATTAAAAAGTTTTCATTGATGAAACAACAGGCCCCATCATCTATCCCCCTGCTCTCTCAGATCGGGGCTGAGGTCCTTGAACGCACCTCCGTCTCGGCCTCTTTCAAGCGGCGGCGTTAGGACCCGGGGCGTGGCTTCCTGTGCTCGCGCGCCGGTAGAAGAGGAAGGTGCAGCCCGCCCCGCTCTCTCGCGCATACCCGCGAGGCTCTGACAGCAGCACGAGCGATGCCAGTCAACGGCTGCGAGGAAACAGAGTAAACACCACCGGCCCGCCGACCACCAAACCGACCACCACCTCGGCTGAAAAAAGGAAAAAAAAAACAAAAACAAAAAAACGTCTTTGTTTTCGCAGCGAACACACGCAGTCGACATGTCGGTGCTGGCTCTGCAGGAGTACGAATTCGAGCGACAGTTCAACGAAGACGAAGCGATCCGATGGATGCAGGAGAACTGGTAAGAACGAACACACGGTTTTTGAATCTACCCGAAACGTTTTTCCCTTTTTGCAGATTCAACGTCGTGTGTACGTGCTTAACGCGATGTGCAGGTTTTAACGGTGCACATGCATCAGCCATGCTCACCGGGATTAAACCTCGCCGTATCCTATTATATCAAGCTCTCTGTCATCATCGACAAACTGCAGGTTGTGCCACAGAAAAAAATAAATAAATAAAAATCACATTTCCACAGGCCTTTGGTTTCAGCCGTGTACAGTGACCAACCTGTCTGAACCTACTGAATGAGACCAGACTATTGCATTATTCATCCTCAGCTGAAAGGATTTGTCCTTGATTTAGTGTCATTCATTCCCCTGACATTAGTTACAGAGACACCTCTGTTAAAGGTCACTGATGGCTCCAGATGCAGATCATGGATGTCAGTGTAATTTCATTTTACTCCAGGGGCCACATACAGCACAATGTGATCAGTACAAAAATAGCAAAAAAAAAAAAACAAAACCCTTCTAATAATAATGTTTTATTGGTTTTAGGGCTAAAAAAGTGAAATTGCTGAATGGAAATGTTTACCTTTACAAACTATACTTCCATCCATGAGCAGACATTTCTTAAAAAAATAAATGCAGTTTTAATAATAATAATAATAATAATAATAGTGATAATGGATTAGATTTATATTGCGCTTTTCTATGAATGCATGCTCAAAGCACGTACAGTGGATCCATTATTCATTTGCTCACACATTGACACTTTGGTGGTGGTAAACTACATCTGTAGCCACAGCTGCCCTGGGGCAGACTGATAGAAGCGTGGTTGCCAGTTTTAACAGCGTATTCCTCAGCGTATTGATTGCACATGTGCATTACAACTTACAGATTGCAGTGGCTCTTCTAAAGGTGCAAAATATTTAGTAACGGGCATGTAAAAGTGAAACATTTAGCATTTAACTTTAAGGGGTCATATTTTGCTAAATCCTCTTTTTTTTAGTCTTTGGTTCATTTATTTATGTATTTGGGGACCCTAATAGTTAAGAGAGTTTAAATTTGAACCCTTCAGGTGCTGTAAAGTTATCTTTTGTATTCATTTTGTCAAAAATTCAGTGGATTTCTACAACATGTTTCAGTTCCTGCTTAATTTGTTACATTTTATAACTGGTTACGTCACGACAAATGCACATATAAGGTCAAGACTTCCAACAAACATTTCTCAGAGTACGACATAATTATTTATCAGCGGCAGCAGTTGGAGTAAAAACCGAAAATATGTCCAAACTTTGAGCCGATTATCTAAAATGTTCAGTTGTTGGTTGTATTAACGAACACAAGTGGCTGAACGGGACAGAAAGCACGGTCAGCAGCCTGGAGGGGGCGGGGCATGAAGTGGCTCATTTGCATTCAAAGGGCCATTAGTCATTAGTCAGATGTAGGGTTGAAGATGAACCTATGGAGTTGAATTAATGAAGGATTCAGACCCAAGCAGAGCATTTACAGTTTATGTAGACCACAGCATAATTCCATTTAAAAAAGCAAAATACCACTCCTTTAAGATTCAGTGACACCCTTGACTGTCAGTGTCTTCTATGTAATTTTTGCACTTTACAAATTCATCCCACGGGCCAGATTGAACCCTTCGGAGTGCCAGTTGTGGCCCATGAGCCATATGTTTCACACCAGTGATGTAGGTAGTAAATGGATCAGTCTGGACATAAAGGAGCTAACTGCATCCTCACCAGTAGCATAGTCATTTTGCTTTTTAAAGCAGCGTATGATAATTTTATTTATAAAGCGCTTTCAGTCAAAGTGCTGTACAGGTAGTTAAAACAGATGTTTAGACAATTTACATACTGACTGAACAACTGATGTTCGTCACCAGTTTTTCATCAAATCTGTAAAACCCGAGTGATAGCCCAAGTGTTACGAATCCGTTAGTCTTTCTGTGATTACACACCTAAATCACTTCTCTCACGGTGACCAACTTTGAAGTGTACGCCATCACAAGTGGTCCGTTTGTTTATAAATCGAACCCAAACCATCACTTGGGCCTTTTCGGAATTCCACACAGCCGCAGCAGCAAGCAGCTATGAAGCCATTCCTGTATTTGTTACAGCTGCGGCCATACTGCGGCTGCGTGGAATTCCCATTCCCACAATGCACTTAACAAAATTTCCTAAAAGGCCGAGTGACATATTGGTTTGGTATGTAAACAAACGGACTGTTTGTGATGGAGTCGGCTTTGAAGTTGCTCACCTTGAGAGAAGTGATTCAGGTGCATAATCCCGGAAAGACTAACGGATTCATGATACTTAGGCTATCACTCAGGTTTTACGATTTGATGAAAAATTGATTGTGAATATCATACGCTGCTTTAAGGAGACAGCCTGGACTCATCGAATGTTTTAACTATGATAATGACTTCATAAGAGTGTAGCGTGTTGTCAGTTAGGAATGCATTATGTTCTGTTAAGGCTACCATATACAATTATACAATCTGTCTAGGAAATGTCTGTAATATTTCAGTTACAGGATGAAAACATGACTAACCTGCTTTAAGCTGAAAACTAAATTAAGATATGCAAATATTTACCCAAGGCGGTGCTCTTAAGCTTTGCACATGTTGCAAGATTTGACCGAGTTGACCACTGCTGTCACCAGAGTTAGCACAACCGCTATTCCATTTGTATCTGTGTCGGTGCTTTCTATGTAGGTCATGTGCACAGCCATGGAGCATCCTTTGCATGAACTCCTCAGAGGGTCATTATGGTCCAGGTCCATGCCAGGTTGCACAAGAATTGGTTCTAGGCATAACAGAATGAGTCATGCGTAAAGTTAGCTTAGGCTTCATTAAGCATTCAGTGGCAGTGTGGTTGTAAAAAAGACAATCTGAGAGCAGCACACAGTGAGCAAGGGGGCGTTCATGTCTCGGGGCTCCCTGTAATGTGGTGCAACACCCTGCAGAAAAGAATCAGACTCAGAAAAATTGTATTTATTCCAGTTAGAATCAAACAAAATATCAAGCAGCCTCAAAACAGTTTCTCTTATACTGTGTGTGTGTGTGTGTGTGTGTGTGTGTGTGTGCCAGACATCAGAGCAGTGTGTAGGAGCTGTCCATACCCTAGTACTGACAACCAACCAATCATATTCATCTTCTGATGTCTGCTGACAGAGGCTTAGCCAATCAGATTGCAGCTGGTCTGTGCTGACTTCTCTCGCCTGCTCCGGTAGTGGAGGATGTCAGACTGGACCAGTGCACATGGCCAGTAGGGGCGAAGAACAGAGAAAATGAGATTTGATCAGACATGTATTGCGCTTCTAATGTACAGATAGTAGCTAAATCTGACATGTTTGTTTGACTAAAGGGGGAAAAGGAAATTGCTTCATGTAAAACAAGCCTATGTGTACTTCAGCCTTTGTGTTTGAGTCGTTCAGTAAACCTTAATGAAAGCAACTTTATCCCCAGTCAAGCAGGAAATACATTTTTTCAAGACATGGGTTTTTTGTTTTTTTTTATGGCTTTTTTTTTTTTTTTTTTTTTTTTTTTTTTTTGTGGGAATATTCTATTATCTTAGAATACAACAGAGTTCATGTGCTGTGAATGTTTTTTTTTAAATTTTATTTTAATGTAAATAACTTCTGCAGTTTGAACAGCCTATGTGATGATGTTGTGTATGTGTTTTACCTTTAACCAATGACAGAAATGGCAGCCAGTTAAAAGCTGCAGGAGAAAGTGCAAGAATTGAACACACTCACTTTCCTCATGCAGCTTTCGAGCAGTAGAGTTGCGCCCGAGGAAATCTGAACAGCCATCAGTAATTACTGCCTTCGAATATGTATTTAACTCCTACCTGTCTGAAAACTTGTGAGTTACTAAAGTCTTTGTAACCGATTAGATTTTCTGAAAATGTGTCCACAGAAGCTGGTTGAGTCTTGGTTCCTCTCAGACCACTTGAATTACAATGTCTTAAAAGGGAAATTGTTACTTTTTTTGTGCTAAAAACCTAGTAACACTGCCTCTTTAAGGGTAGAACTGCAACATGCTAAGTTTTAGCAACACCAGCCTTTCATTTAGGAAGTAAATTTGGACGGCAAAGGTAAAATAAACTCAAGGTATATGTCTGAAATGTAATGTTATCGGTCATTAGTTGAGTCAAGTTGTGTGTGAAAGTTATTTAAGTAATTGAAAGCAGGGGTTGTATGACACCACAAGCCATTAGCTAGTAAGTGTGGTGGTAGCTGAGGTACTGAAGGTATTTACTCTACATTAGTTTCATTAGTCCATCTGAACTGGTTATCACTCTTAGTTTTGTTTTTCTCAGATAAGACTAAATTATAATATCTAGTCAGCAGAAATACCTCACTATGTCATCATTTGATCAAACAAGTCAGACTTATGCCTTAATTTGTCTCTGGTTCTAAGACCATAACCGCTTTGACACAAAGATCCCAGAAAAAAAAGTGAGCTGGTGATCCCACCTTTTGCCACCATTGACCTATTTCCACAGCCAAGTCAAAGGAGTGATAGAGGTGAGACAGGCTGGACTTTTCCACAGTGGACCTGCTTTCCGGATTTAAAGGGGCAGTGACGCAGCGTATAGTGTGATGTATAACCTGCAAGTCGGAAATACCCCGAGCAGAGTGGTGTTGACTCTCAAAACAACAATGGAGGACGAACTGAGCGTAGCGACGTTGATCTCGGCATCTTCTCAGTTCGACATCTTTCTGGTCACGTTGATATGTTTGTTTACTGTACTCATTTTTAAATCCCCCTGGTGCAGTGGTTGCACACACAATCTGTTATCAAAACATCACACCTTGGTTGTGGAACAAGAGGTGTTCCTTTTACATAGTGTTCTAGATGAATTTGCAAAGTGCAAAAATTTCACTGAAGATATTAACAATCAAGTGTGTTGAACTCATTTTAGTTGAGGAGATGTGTACAGACCAATGTAATCTCAAGTAAAATAATAGTATAATAACCTATAAATAATGACTCCAAATTTTCTTCTTAGTTTAATGTGAAAAAAATTATGACATTATGCCTATGAATAATGACAACTCCAAATGTTTCTCTTTTTAGTGCAAAAAATAACATTAAATTATGGAAATATTTACATTAACAAACCATCCTTTAACAATAAAATGAACAACCTGAAATGGGTAAAGAAAATTACTAGCAATTTTAACTATATTATTTTACTAAATATTTGCAAATGTTTTGTGCATTTATAGATCCAATCTGTACTGCACATGTACAAATGATAAGTTGAGACATAATACTGTTAAAATTGCACTTATTTTTTGTAAGAAATGTCAGTTTCCAGGTTATTCACATCTTTTTTGTTTAGTTTGTAAATAAGTTATTTTTTGCACTCAAACAAAGACAAAAATGGGTAGTTGTCATTATTTATAGGATATTATGCTATTGTTGTACTGGTCCAGCCCTCTGGCTCCTAAAAGAAAATGAGTTTGACATCCCTACCATAGCATATTCTCATGCATCATTCATTGAGTTTATGTACTATTCCATGCATTACCTAAGGTGCTTTCACTTCTCTGCACTTTGAGAGGTGAGAAGTGCAAAGCTACAAAAGACAACTTTCTGTCCAGACCAGAGGAGTGAATGTATTTCACAACAGATACATGTACTGATGCTGTACATGCCCTGTATATATGCCATTGTTTTGCAGGCATGAATGGAGACTGGTACACCGATCTAATGCATTCCCTCAACAAAGGCAGCTCGCAGTTCAGTGCAGAGGAGCTGAGTGTTATTGTGAACCAGACTTCCCAAGACAATTAAGGGATAGATGTGGAGACAGAAGACTAGGAAGAGGAAAAGGGGCTAGAGGACATACTGTTAGTTCCAAATCAATACCATCCCTTTCCTCTCACAATATACACACACAAGTTTGTGTAGAAGGAGGTTGATGGCTTTGTAACCTCAGAAGAATGTACTCGTGTAGTTTTTCTCTGGTTCTCTGATTTAACGGTGTCCCACAAAAAACTAAACAAGTACAATAAACACCACAGGAGTTGATAGGGTTGCACAGATTGTAGCACAGTGTTTTCTAAATGGAAAACAAGGAGAGTAGGGAAAAAGTCTTTGTTTTAGATAGCACTGTAGTCAGTGTCTTAGTTTGTGTTATTTCAGGAACACTGTTATCATGCAGAACCTGGTAACTGAGCTTCATGTGCGGAGTGCAGCCCCTGTGCACTTCAGACAAAACCTGAAACATCAGCTGAAATAGAATCTGTGCCTCCTTACTGTCTCGACTGTAAGACCCCTGGCAGTCCAAATCACTTCATTCAACTGGCACCATTCAGTTGGGTTTTTCTAAAAAGCCTCGCTCTGCTGTTGGCATTAACTGCTCGCTTTCCTGTTTAATGTTGCATTTCATTTTCAGGCATTTTAGTCAAAGCGCACTTGTAAAACTACTCTGACGGAAGGATAGTGGTACTGCTTTTTTATGTCCAGCTATTTCACAATTGTCATCTACTTTCAGTACTTTCATTCCTTTTCTTAAAAGTACATTTTCTTCTAATTTTATACACATTTTCTCAACTTTTTTTCTCAGACAAGTGTTACTTGATGAATTATTTTGCCCGTGTGATGTCTGATGTCTGAAGTTACTATAAAATACACCAGATTTGCATTTATGATCATATAGCTTTTCAAAACAAGTGTTGCCAGGCACAACAAACCCCACCCTTCGCATGTATTGTGGCTTATTTTGGCATCGATCCAGTTGATGTCTTCATGTCTGTGCATGTGGTGATGTCAGCATATCAGTTGCCTCTATATATGTGCCAAGTTTGAAGTAAATTTAAACAAAATTAATGTTTTTATAGACATTTGGAATTTCGCTCATAAGTAAATGAGAGGAAAAAAAGATTTTAAAAAATTTGTACAAAATTTGAACTTTGATCTACTTTCCCCAAAATGTAGCCACATCTATTCTGGGTCACTGGCAATGTATAACCCCAATTTGGTATGAATTCAACCAATAGTTTTGCTGCTACAGACATTTGAAATTTCACCCATTATAAGTAAATGGGAGGAAAAAAAAAGATTTTAAAAATTCATACAAAATTTGAACTTTGACATACTTTTCCCAAAATGTAACCCGATCTGTTCTGGGTCACTGGCTATCTGTATAAACCAAATTTGGTATGAGTTCAACCAATAGTTTTGCTGCTAGAGTGTTAACAAAGAAACAAGGTTTTTTAGGTTGATTTGTGTTCAGATTTTGCATTTCTGCTTCTTTTTCTACAGGACGACATTTCATGCACTTTTGTGTGATGATGTAAATGTGCTGATGATAGATTAGATTATGGTATTGCTTGTCAGAGAGACAGCTGTTACATTCTGTTAAACACACATCTTCAACCTGCTGACTCACTCTGTTAACTCCCACAGACGTCATCATTTCTCATTACCGTGCAGGTTGCCTGGAATCTGTGTTTTTAGTTTCTGAAAAGCCTCTGGGGTAAAAACCATCCCTGTGGCTTGCTGTACTTCTAATAAATCTCTGATGATTTTTGCCCTGGACTGATAATAGGGAATGTAGAGCTCTGAAACGCTGCATCAAGACTGAACAAAGAGACTTGGGTTCGTTTTTCATGGTTATTTTATGCTTATTCTCAGTATTTTTAGGATTCAGCAGCTCTACTTATATATATTGTTCCCCTTTGAGAAGTACAGCAATACCTTAACCAACAATGACTCTGTTGTATTTATTATCATGGCTCTTAATCACTTGCTTTTTTATTCAGAAGTACCATGGCTCATTCTGGAGTCTGGAGGGTCAGGTTCCTTCGGGGCTCGATCCGTTGGGGAGATGAGTCTCTTCTCTCTTCTTTCCCTTGTCTCATGTTACTTATTTCATCCAAGAGCCCTCAGCCTTTTGTTTTGGGAGTTCTTGAGCCCTGTTATTGAATAGATAAGACAAGTAAATGTGCTCGTTCTGAAAGCGTAAAGAAATAGTTGCAGTTTTTGGTTGTAAGAAATGAGGTTACGTTTATTTACCATGACGTTCTCTGTTAATATTTGAAGACGTTTCTTTCGGGTTGACTTTAAGGCAGACTATTCAGGTTTTTTTTAAATTCTAGACTAAATCAGTTGTGATAACAAATCCCATAGATGTTCCGAAGAGCAGTATTACTTGTGTCCAAATCCGATTTTCTATATACATCACACCACTAAAGCTGCTTCCTCTTGGTGGTTTTATGGCTAAATCTAAGGAGTGATGGCTCAACATACTGCTGACATTTTAAGGAGAGCATCTCATGGTGATGCTGATCATTCCTGACCACGATAACCAAGAGCTCACCCGAGGCTTAATGTGTGATTTGATGCCCTTCTTCTCGTGACTGGTGAGGCCTGAGATGTGAATGTATGGGCTGGTTCCTTAAGAGTTAAGATCTGCCTGAAGTGTTGCTGTGTTTCAAATGTCATCCATCTGTCAGCGACTGTTGACATCAGATTATTTGTTGTAAAAACCACTGACTTTGCTTAGTTTTGCATGCATTCCTTTAACCCTTAAAGACCCAGAGCTACTTTAGTGTAGACTTCCAAATTAATTTTTCTCTGAATATATGCATTCTAAAGTGATTTATCATCATTTACTAGGAAATATAGCATACATATATATATATATATATATATACACATTGCAATAATCAATTGCATCAAGCTTTGTCTATATTCTATGAGAAGAAAAGAAATTGTGCATATATTAACTGATCATTGTTACTGTCATTTACACATCATCTTGTATTATCATAAATGGAGTCAAAAGTCCTGTCTGATCTGCTGTGTCCAATGGGAACTAACCTCAGGAAAAATATAAACTGCAATAAATGGCAAAAGAAATACGTTTTTGATCCCATTTGATTCCTAACATTTACACCTATGTTTGTCAATTTGAAAGATAATGTTACAGGTTGAGAAAACTAACATCTAGTTAGACAGCTGACTGCATCCTTCATAATATGTCACTAACACTGGCACATTTTATTTCAGTCTTCGAGAGTGTGGTAAAAAAAAAAGCATTAACAGAGGTGAAAATTACTGCAGTCTGATCATGTTGAAGCTGCAGAGACACTTTCAGTGGCTCTGGACAGATTATGGAAAGTAGCACCTCTGCTACTTTTTATTGTGTAATCTTTCTATTTGCATATTTTCATAGTCTGAACTCGTGTAAATGATGGCATAATTCATATGGGACCAAAAATAGTGTTTTTCTCACTACTGACTTTAGCCCCTTTTACAGAGCACTTCTGTTCTGGGAATATTCCACCTTTTTTCTGTCTGTGGAAATGAATTGGTGGGATCATCTGGTCCCACTTCTGTAACGCCTCTGGAGGTAGTAACAGAGCTGTGATAAAGGTGGAATCATGATTCTGGAACGCTATGTAGAAGGAACACCTCGTTCCGCAACTAAGTTGTGACGTTTTGAGGACGTATTGTATGTGTGACCCCTGGGCTGTGTACAGTAAACAAACATATCAACGCGACCAGTAAGACATTGAACTAGGGAGACGCTGAGATCCACAAGCTGTTGTCACTTTGGGCAGAGGACATTTGTGGAGAGGTTAGCTCTGCTATGCTGTGCTCAAGGATTGGAGTATTTCTGACGCTGAAGTTATACGTCACTGTATGCTGCACTGCGTCACCGCCCCTTTGATTCCGGAACGCAGGTCCGCTGTGTAAAAGTCCAGCCTGTCTCACCTCTGTTCCTCCTTTGGCTTGGCTGTGGAATCAGTCAATGGTGGCAAAAAGGTGGAATCACCATCTCATCTTTTTTCCAGGATTTCTGTGTAAAAGTGGCAGGTAATACACTTTTTCCCCCCAAAATAAGCTCCTATGACGCTCAGTCAGAAGGGGCTGGACTTGGGCTGTTTGAACGCAAACTAGACATTTATAAGAGATCATTATAAGTGAAACACATAGATACATTTAAGTGAAGGCAAAAAGTGCTGCAGAATGTAGTGAGGTAATGGTGGAAACTGTATAATAAATCTTGAGTAAAAGACCATAGAAGACCATGTTGATCTGCATATTTAGTGACCTAAATAGAATCTCCTGTGACCCAGTCTTTGGGAATACATGATCTATAGCCTATATATTTTTAGCAGTTTTTTGTACATAATCTTTCAAAAGGAAACAATTTTTTATACACAAGATCCTTTACTTTTTGAAGCATAATTAGATGTACTCTGCAGCACACCAAGGTATCATTAAGATACATTTTGGTAGCAAGTTGAGAGCACATTGTGCTTACATCACCACTGAGTGCAATGCAATGCAATCTTCCTGCAAGCTATTTGTCTTGCTGCTTAAAATAAGCATGAGTCAAGATGTTCTTAAGCACTTAACAGGCTGAAATAATTAACACTCAACAAACGTACTTTTCTATTTCCTTAATAGATGAATTGGTCATTCAGGTTGACCATCAGATACCAAATGAGTTAAACCAGTGACTGATACTTATGTAATCCTGGTCATATACAGCTGATAAGAGATTGTGTGCAGCTCGGCCTTGTGGGTGTGTTACTTATTGGATTATACGTGGATGCTTCCTGGATGACAAGTCATTCTGTAATAACTAAGTCTTGTATGCATTTCCTTCCGTTCTTACTTTGTAGTTTGGTGCTTGTCCAGGTCTTAGACGCAGTGACTCTGATTCCATTTGTTTTAGATTCATACAATGGCTCGAACGACCAGTTGCACATCCAGAACTGAATGAAAGTGTGTGTGTGTGTGTGTGTGTGTGTTTGCATGCATCCATCCATCCACGTTCACAGATTTGTTTTGCATGCTATTGGAAATGCACATGTGACCCTGAACACCACTCTGGTGAGGCATTTAGACACCACCGTGCCGTCACTGTCACAGGCCTGCGGACTCATCCTTACACTGCAAACTCAGGATTACGTAGTGGGTCAAATCTGGACCAGCTAATGCAAATCCCAGTTCCACAGCAGGTTGTCCAGCAGCTTTACACAACACTGCTGGGGTTTCCCTTGGTTTTCTGGAGGGCTTAGGCTGTTGTGGTAGTATTTATGCCTCAGTTCCAGCAACAGCTGTGTGGCTGAAGGCATTACATGTTTACCATAGTGTATTTGTTTTTGCCTGTCTTTTGAAAGCCTTGTGGGAATTTCATTGTCTTTGGTACAAATACTAGTTTTTATTGAATAGGATGGACTGATTTGAATGTGGTCAAAGTGAAACATCAACATTATAGTGACTTTACAAAATATGGCTATAACTAAAAAATTAATACACAAAATATAACAAAATCTGTATGATGTAAATATGATAAAATGATGACATGGAGATATTTTAAGTCCAAAAGGTGTTTGTGTTTCTTTGCTCACCATCATAGGATGCTCATCAGGGATCATCATGATCAAAACTAGTGCCTCTAACTCTAAATACGGTGCTTTGCACTAATTAGCTACACACTGGTCTACAGTCTTGTGACTGGAAACCAAAGTAGTATTGCCTCAGAAATGCATGTGCGTTCAGTAATGTTTGTAAGAAATGGACCACACTTGGTTGACTAGTAACATTAATGCACCAAAACATTAATGATGCAATGCTTCTTGTAACATACTGTTTCCACTGTTTCCTGTCCCCATGAATATTTGATATTGTCTACTCACAAGTCCAGTTTTGTCAATAACAGGTGACTTGTGCATGTCTACAAATCTTTCAGCTAGTATGGTATATTCTGGCTACAGGAGTAGATAAAAACATGCAGTTTTGTCTGTTACTTCAGCCTAGGTGCAGTGTAAGACCACTTAGAATATGTCTAATCCTGTACTTTCTTCCTTCATAAACTGGCTACATAAAGACACACATATTCCCAAAGTCACAGTTAATGATTGCTCAGGTCTTTTGTGATTTCCTCTTGCAGTACGTGAAGCCTGTATTGAGACTTATTACTTTATGGTTTGTATTTTTATGATGTTTCCTTCAGTTTGAGTCCTGTTTGTTTTTATCAGCGCAGCTTCAACAATACGCTATCTGTGTTCCGATGTTGACATTTGGTGTGGAGACTTGTAGATTCGAGAGGCACATTGCAGATTGGATTTTTGTTTTATTGGCTCTTTAACTTTATGTTCTATGGATGGATATCTCAGGTATTCAGCATGATTTGGCAACAGTGCAAACTGGGCCGCCACCCAGCGTCTCACCCACATTCTCAGTAACAATGACGAGAGAGAATGAAATGTTAAAGAGATGCTGTAGCTGCCTACATGATTACTTTTAGGTATATTTGGATTTCATGTGTTTTTTTTGTCAAGGCGGTACAACTTACTAAACATGTTTTACAAAGGACTGATAAAATTATAACGTAATCACCATATTAATTGTTTTAATTAGGGGCGTGCGATATGATGATATTAGATCATAAAGGATTACAACAAATCGACGATCCGACAAAGCAGAGAGATCGTGGAATCATCTATAATATGATGTAGTCAGAGCCATAGACTATTCAGCGGCTCTGGATTTAGTTATATGTTGATGCACAGACGCATCACATCGGTTCACGTCCACGTCACGTAGATTTCGTGCTGTGTAGCGGAGTCATCATTTCTGACAGCGAAATGGACGAGTTGCTTCCTAAAAAGAACTCCACTTCCATCTTATGGAATGGAAACGACAAAGCGCAAACAATAGTAACTTGCACGGTTTGTATGTTGGACGGCAACACTACGAACCTGTTCAATCACCTGGCAATGGGATATTATGACTTGCGTAAATATACACGTCCCGGCGTCTGCAGTGATGCAGGTGCTAAACCGGTCCGTTGTGGGGAAGAGGGAGCTGAGCCGAAAGGCAAAGCTCTCGATTTACCGGTCGATCTACGTTCCGACCCTCACCTATGGTCATG